>JAQIUQ010005444.1:35000-124307 GCA_030378365.1 Hybognathus amarus
TCAGTAACAAAAGATGCTATTTCACAAGCCAGTGGTCAGCGGGCCCTGAGAGTCACTTGCCTCAGATAACTGTTTGTTAACAAGTAAAGTGTGGCCAAAGAAAGCACATCCGACGCTCCAGTGACAGCATGGAGACGCCGCTTAATTGGCTTTTAGCACCCGACTCCACAAGAAAAGAAGCCAGAGAGAGAAAGAGAAGCAGTGAGATGCAGCCTGTCCTATTATCCGAGTATTGATGATGACTCAGATGGGATTGCATCAGTTCATCTCTTCCTGGAGTCCCGCAGACTGTGGGTGATGGATGTCTGGGATTTGGGATTTGGCCTGGACACTGGCTCCTGAAGGGCTGGGGTCTCCACAACACCACGGGAAATGAAAGAAGATTATCAAGCTTTCAGGTTTGGTGTGTGTGTGTGAAGTCCATTTGGCAAGGATGCATGAAACATGCCTTAAGACAGGCTTTGACAAATAAAAAAAAAGCTAATAAATAAATCAAATGTGACATTACAATAAAAACGCACGGCTGCACAATTAATCTGAATAAGTAAATGCTGCTTTTCAATGCCATCCATGTGTGTAAGGCGAGTTTAACGGGCACTTAGGAACGCGATATGCACTGGGTTCACTTAGTTTGCATAATCTCCAACATTTTGTTGACAGAAGATTTAAGAGTTTCACCAGCATTCCTCCAAAATAAAAGTTTGAGGATTTGAATGTGAGAATTTAAGACTGTAATTTTTTTTTTACAATTATTCTATTTTCTATTTTACAGGACCATTTTAATTTCCGACAGTAATATATTTTATCTATGGAAGCTTGTTTCCACCACAGAATAAAAATTAGGTAATTGAGTACATAGGTAAAACTCTAAGAAAAGATCTCATAACTGCGAGATAAACTCACAATTGCGCGTTATAAAGTCAGAATTCGCGAGATGTAAACTTACAATTGCGTTATAAAGTCAGAATTGCGAGATATAAACTTACAATTGCTTATTATAAAGTAAGAATTGTGAGATATAAACTTACAATTGCGTTATAAAGTCAGAATTGCGAAATATAAACTTACAATTGCGCGTTATAAAGTCAGAATTATGAGAATTGCGAGATATAAACTTACAATTGCACGTCTATAACGTCAGAATTGCGAGATGTAAACTTACAATTGCATATTATAAAGTCAGAATTGCAAAATATAATCTTACAATTGCGCATTATAAAGTCAAAATTGCGAGATATAAACTTACAATTGCGCGTTATAAATTCAGAATTATAAATATAAACTTACAATTGCGTATTATAAAGTCAGAAATTGCGAGAATATAAACTTACAATTGCATATTATAAAGTCAGAATTGCAAAATATAATCTTACAATTGCGCATTATAAAGTCAGAAATTGCGATATAAACTTACAATTGCCTGTTATAAAGTCAGAATTGTGAGACGTAAACTTACAATTGCGCATTATAAAGTCAGAATTACGAGATATAAACTTACAATTGCGCATTATAAAGTCAGAAATTACGAATATAAACTTACAATTGCCTGTTATAAAGTCAGAATTATAAGATGTAAACTTACAATTGCGCATTATAAAGTCAGAATTACAATATAAACTTACAATTGCGTGTTATAAAGTCAGAAATTGCGAGATGTAAACTTACAATTGCGCGTTATAAAGTCAAGAATTCGTGAAAATTCGAGATATAAACTTACAATTGACGTGTTATAAAGTCAGAATTGTGAGAACGTAAACTTACAATTGCGCATTATAAAGTCAGAAATATGCGAAATATAAACTTACAATTGCCTGTTATAAAGTCAGAATTGTGAGACGTAAACATACAATTGCGCATTATAAAGTCAGAATTGCGAGAATATAAACTTACAATTGCCTGTTATAAAGTCAGAATTGTGAGACGTAAACTTACAATTGCGCATTATAAAGTCAGAAATGCGAGATATAAACTTACAATTGCCTGTTATAAAGTCAGAATTGTGAGACGTAAAACATACAATTGCGCATTATAAAGTCAGAATTGCGAGATATAAACTTACAATTGCCTGTTATAAAGTCAGAATTGTAAGACGTAAACTTACAATTGTGTGTTATAAATTCAGGAATTGTGAGACGTAAACTTACAATTGCCTGTTATAAAGTCAGAATTGTGAGATGTAAACTTACAATTGCGTATTATAAAGTCAGAATTGCGAGATATAAACTTGCAAGTGTAAGAGAAATAGTCGCAATTATCTTTTAAAATGTTTTATTCTGTGGCGGAAACAAGTTTCTATAATGTCTTCATATAATAACAATAATCCCTTTATATGCGCAGGCCAATTTGAAAAAAAATTATAAATATAGCTGCGAGCAGCGATTGCGGGCCCAAGCCGGTGGCACCGCAACCCGGTGCCTAAAGGCACCGGGAATGGCGGTACCGCCGGCTTTGGCCCTCAGTTCACTGCTCGCAGCTATATTTTGTGTGTGTGTGTGTGTGTGTGTGTGTGTGTGTGTGTGTGTGTGTGTGTGTGTGTGTGAAGCCGGTGGCACCGCCACCTTGGTGCCTTTAGGGTTATTCTGCACGACGTGCAAAAAGCGTAACCCCTGCTTTGGAATACATACTAGTATGTATTCCACAATTGGAATACATACTAACATACTAGTCAGAACTGAATTGTTGATATCTGAATGACAGATCACCATAGAAGTCACTGGAAAAAATGTGACTAGTAACAAAAGAATAGTTACTAGTCACCATTGAAATAAGTACTAGTGTCTAATGAATAAGTACTAGTAACTAATTAATAAGCATTGGTATGTAATGAATAAGGACTAGCATCTAATGAATAAGTACTAGTATCTAATAAATAAGGACTAGTGTCTAATGAATAAGTACTAGTATCTTTAAAAAGGTACTAGTACCTAAAGAATAAACACTAGTATCTAAAGAAAAGGCACTAGTATCTAAAGAATAAGCACTAGTAGCTAATGAATAAGTACTAGTACTTAATGGAATAAATACTAGTATCTAAAAAATAAGTACTAGTAGCATGAAAATAGAGACTAGTAGGTTAAAATGATTAAATGTTAAAACGGCTTGCCATACTCTATCTGTCGTTTCGACTAGTCACAATTACGTTACAGATATCTTAAATGATAATACAAACTATCCAAAATGTAATTACGACTAGAAAGACGTTGTTGATATCTACAATGTTAATTACGAATAGTCAAACTTAGCTTTTAAATGTTAAAAGGGCTTGCCATACAGAAGTGTAGGCTCAGAGAGACACTCAACATTTTCAAACCAAAATATCTGACTTTCTGTGGGTCCTAGCTCATGAGTGTAAATTTGAAAGTTGTCCGGCTTGAGGAGAATATATGAATATATGAAACGATGAGATCAACATGTGTACTGAGTTTCATATTATTACATGCAAGCGTGTTTGATTTATGGACCAAGTTTTTGGACCCCGTTCCAGGGGGCGCTGTCTAGCCCCCTTGCCACACCCGGGTACCATCTTCCCGGCTCTGATGGCTGTGGGATCTGACCTGTGTGCAAAGTTTCAAGAGTTTTCAAACCCATTAAGGGCCCCAAAAGCCGCTAAGAGACTCAAAATCATCAAAAAAAAGGAATGTTAAAGTTTGATGCGTTGCTATGGCAACATTATCTTAGATATTGAATAATGCTTTCACAGCTCTTCATCTGGCGTGTGTTTACATTATACAGATGAAGTTTGAAGCAAATCGGGTAAAAGTAAGAGTGTGATTTCAAAGCATTTTGAAAGTGAAACACTTTCTGCTTCCAGTTGGTGGCGCTATATATTTGACTCACAATAGTCACATCCATGTGATCGGCCTCTTACAACGAACACACTGCTGAAGTTTCATCAAGATCAGTTAATGTATGCAGAAGTTTTAACACACTTTCCTTTTTGATTTATGGACCAAGTTAATTTAATTAATACACTAATTATATAAAACTATTGTCAATGCACTACAATTAAACAGGTTATATGCCTTTACTTATAAAAAAATAAAAATAAAAACTTATTTAAAAAATACCAGGCTTAAGAAATGTATTTACTTTAGCAGGCCAGACACACAGTGAAATGATTAAGCCCCCTCCCCCTACACACACACACACACACAGACTGTGTGTAGAGAGACTCAAGAAAGACTCAGGCTCAGAAAGAGCATGATCATATTCAAACTACAATATCTGACTTTCTGTGGGTTTGAGCTTATTATTGTTAATTAGAAAGTTGTTTGGCTTGAATAGAACAATATACACGGCAAGTTTTGTAACTGTCAGTAAAACTAACCAAGTTATAACACACTTTATGTGTCCTTTTTTAGTCAAAAAAATCCGCCACGGCCAAACCGTTCAGAGATATCGAAAATCCGATTACGGAATATAGCATCCTCAATGTCTTGACTTCATGCACACCGAGTTTGGTGGTGATTTGGTAACAGCATGGGTTGTAATTTGATGTTTTTCTAGGACAATTATTTAAAAAAAAAAAACATAATTCCCGACTTCCGTTTGAACTGTCGTAAAACTTAGAGCACGAAAGTTGTTTGGCCTGATGTGATCTATGAGTGTACCGAGTTTCATATTAATCCATGCACGTGTGTTTGATTTATGGACAAATGTTCAGAATCCCTAAAAGAATGCATCCTAAAAGAATGGTAAAGTTTGATGCGTCGCCACGGCAACAGTTTCAAAGATATCAAGAATCCATTCATAGGTCTTCATCTGCCGTGTATGTACATTATACAGATGAAGTTTGAAGCAAATCGGGTAAAAATAAGAGGGTGATTTCAAAGCATTTTGAAAGTGACACACTTCCTGCTGCCAGTTGGTGGCGCTATAACTTTGACTCACAATAGTCACATCCATGTGATCGTCCTCTTACAGCGAACGCACTGCTGAAGTTTCATCCAGATCAGTTAATGTATGCTGAAGTTATGACACACTTCCTGTTTCACGTTTCTCGCCATAATTTCGTTTCCTCGCCACGGCCAAACCGTTCGAGATATCAAAAATCCCCACACAAACTTTCATCCTCAATGTCTTGACTTCACGCTGACCGAGTTTCGTCGAATTTGGATCAGAGCTCTAGGAGGAGTATTTAAAAGTTCATTGCGTGTGTTTTACAAAAAAACCTCAATAGCCGACTTCCTGTTGGGCTGGGGTAAAAAGCAAGAACGCGAGGTATAGATGAAATTCTGCTATCGACATGTGTACCGAGTTTCATATTATTACATGCAAGTGTGTTTGAGTTATGGACCAGGTGTTCGGACCCCATTCCAGGGGGCGCTGACGAGCCGCCCTGCCACGCCCGGGTACCAGCTTCAGCCCGGCTCTGATGGCCGAGGGTTCTGACCCGTGTGCAAAGTTTCAAGAGTTTTCGAGCATGTTAAGGGCCCCAAAAGTGCCCGAATAGTCGCTAGAAAAAAAAAAAAAAAAATAAAAAAAAAAAAAAAATAATCGGAAGGAAAACAATAGGGCTCTGCGCCCTTTCAGGCTTGGGCCCTAATAATAAAAGACAACAATTTAAAAATGATTGGGTGTCATGTGTAAGGAACTTAGCTATAGGACATATTAATAATCAATAATAACTTGTTATGATTAATTATGAATATTTGGGTCAGTTAATTGGCTTAACTTGACATGGCTAAATTAATGTTACAATCAATTAATCAGTTCGTCCAACAAACTCTTCTGATTATTCATTTATTCTAAGAAAAGGGTTTCTTCCATGGCCACAGAAGAAATAATTAGTGACCATTAACCAACATTAGAGAACCACAAACATGTGAATGAGTTGTGGTTTAATTAATAAAATATTATTTAAAATTACAGGGTTATCAGGTGCGACGGTTGGGAAACCCTGCCTAAAGACAAGAGGTGTGGCAAACATTTTAAGAGGCAGTTCCCCAGATAAGACTAAAACACAAACGGAGGTATTTTGAAGAATGCTACACGCACCATCACGCTCCGTCCACTGTAAATGAAATCTGATCGACGTGGTATGGACAGAAACAGCTGAAATGTTCTTCTAAAAATCTTCCGCAGAGGGAAGATCAATTGCTACCTGTCATCATAGTGAGAAAAAACTCAGGAACACCCTTTGTATTACACAAAGAACACCAAAAGAATGTGCTCTGACTAGTGAAGGTACACACACTCAAACCACACATTATTCAGACACCAGATATCATTTCACTAGTGTGATCAGGACACTATAGTTCATTTATATCATGAGAAGAGCAGAATAAAGTAAACTGTGACGTTTTATACCCATAAACTCAAATTTGGGAGCAAAAATGATTCCTTCACTTTGAGCTGATGATGTTTTGCTGAAGTGTGTTTTTACACACACACTGAACAACATGAAGCATTGCTTGGTCACTGGTTGAGCTAAACTGGTATTATCTAATTGTGTAGTTCAATTTAACAGATATTCAACATAATTCATGTGTGAGAGTCCAACAGAAGGACAAAACCAGTCAAATATCCACTGATCTGAGAACTGAGATCTGCTCATATTTATCACCATTTTATAATACTATAGGTGTGTGAATAAAGGCTGTATATAGCTCATGCATGTATTGTCTGACCTGGCTGCTGCTCCTGGCGTTTCCACTTCTCCTTCTCCAGCCGCAGAGCATCTTCCGGGTGGAACCGGCCTTCCCAGCTCATCCCGAGGGATAATTTGTCCATGGAACGGGCACTGAAATCACATCACATTTCATTCCAGTACTCTATCTCAACCAGTGTCATGTGCGGCCGCTCCTCTGACCTTTACTCTGTCCTGGCGTTCACACAAAGACCCGTCTGGCATCGGTGCTTTGCACTTGTGCTCCACAGGTTTGAATTTCCCAGCGAATGTGATGTATTCGGGACTTCATCTCGGCAGAAAGCTCCTTGTTTTCCACTTCTTCTTCCACCTCATGAGGAACCCAGAACTGGTGCTGGATGTGTTCCTGAAAACCAGTGAAAAAAACACATCACATCATCATGTAGAAATGCATGACTGGCACTGACCTCAATGACCTCTCCAGCCCATGAAATGATGATTTCCTGATATTTCCAGGTTTTTCATGACTCTATATTGTACACATAAATCTTGCATCATGATGCCAAGCAGTAAATCAGGTGAACAGGAGATGTGAAGTCATGCAATGGTGCTCTCTAGTGGTCACTTCATAACACAATCCATTCACACTCCAGTGAGAGACAGATGAATGCGTGTTTGTCGTGGACGAGGCGTACTTGATGAGTCTTCCCGGCGGTGGGCTGCTCCTGTCCCCAGTAGTACAGATCCACCCCGAACGGACGACGGGCGCCTCTCCGCTCACGACCTCCGGGCCGCTGCTCACCGCGGCCTCAGACACACTGAAACACCACAACACACTCATCAACACAAAACTTCTACGCGTTTTGGTCATTCATTCACACGACAGAAGTGTTTTGTGGGCCTGAAAACGCAAAACGGGTTTCAAAGTGCAATGTTTTGAAAGTGATACCGTATCTGTATCCGCGTAAAACTACAGAAAGGGAATTTGTGTAAACGGTGACATCATGTACATGCATGTGACATGTTCAGTGTATAGACGCGTAGTGTTTCTTTCTAACGTGACATCGCCATCTACTGGCCTGGCAGCAGAATGTTGGCGTTGGCGTTTGTATGCGAAAAACACATCGTTGTCATGTAAACGTTCTCTAAAATCTCCAACATCAAAACATTAAAAAGAAAACAATATCAAAACAACAATGTCAAAATGTTTATTTTAGGTTTTTATTATTTAATATCAAATTAAATTTGGCCCTCTAGTGGTTAAAACACAACTGCATGTATCCTGCGGAAGAACACTGTTTTGGTTGTGCTTCGGCTCTGTGTGACTGTGCGGATGAATATGATCTTATAACTAGAGAGTTATTATCCTCCTGCTCATAAAACATTCTCTGCTAGTCTGAAGAGAAAGAACCAGTTTAGATGGAAAGATCTCAAGCTGAAGCTGAAGACGTTGAAGGCACGCACGCACACACACACACACACACACACACGCCAATCTGATGTTGATTCTTGTTTTATTACGAGCTCTTTCTCTCTCATTTGGTGCGTTCACACCGGACGTGAATAGTGCATCAGGCGCGAATGATTTCTATGTTAAGTCAATGCAAAGATGTGGTACGTCGCGTGAAAAAGGCGTAAGGCGTGGACGCGGAATACGCGAATATGCCTCGATTCGCAGCGAATGGCACGAATTAAGCGTTTGCACGTTAAGCGCGTTGCGCGCTAATGATTTAGTTACTGCTATTTGTGCATCCACGCGTTTGACGCGAATTCGCGTCTGCCGCCCGAAGTTGAAAAATCTGAACTTTGGTGCCAGATTCGCAGCGCGTTATCCAATCAGGAGCCTAGCAACTTGATCATGCGGTGAAGTACCTGGATGCTTTAATAAATTATTTTGTAATATGACTAAATTCCTGGTGTGGTTCTAATGCACAACAAAGCAAATATTTGATCAATTAAAACTTTATTTCTATATACGAGACATGTTCATTTTGTATTGAATGTTATTTATTCCATATCTAGATTATATGCAATATTATTATAATGTAAAGACAACCAACATACATGTGCATAAGTTCGTGTACTGGACATGAGAGAGAAAAAATCACATGACAGGTTAATAACTTTTGGAGGCTGCCTCTATTTATCATCAAAACAACAATAAATGACAGATTAGATGGATGAGGCGAGGGTGACGAGTCAATGGTGAAACGGTTCGCCATCGAAGGGTCCGGTGAGACACAGATATATGGCGACGATGATCCCCATGCCACTGTTCTGCTCTCCAGAGTAAATACAGAGCGGTGACTCTCTCGATGAATGCTCCATCAACATAAAAAAAAGAAGGCCGCCAGCGGGCTTCGAATTCTGACACGCGTAAATTTCGCTTCAAACTTTTTATTTTACACGCGTCAGTTTTGCTCTTGATGAATTAACATAAAGTGGTCAAGCTTCAAACTAGTAGACTGGTAGACGCGAATTCGACACGCTATTCGCATCGCGGTGTGAACGTAGCATTACACACACGCACACACACTCATGATCTGATGTTGATTCTTGTTTTATTACGAGCTCTTTCTCGTTCTCTTTTCTCCAGCAGACTCTCCTCTGTTCACACACACACACACACACATACACACACACACACACACACACACACACACAAGATCTGATGTTGATTCTTGTTATATTGCAGAGCTCTTTCTCACACACACACACACACACACACACGTTCTGATGTTGATTCTTGTTTTTACAAGCTCTCTCTCTCTCTCTCTCTCACACACACACACACACACACACAATCTGATGTTGATTCTTGTTTTAGTGACACATGTAAGCAATTTACTGTGAAAATCATCCCAACAAGTCTAAAATATACAAATAAAACATATTACAGTGCACCTTTAGATATGATATTTTATGAATATTTTAATATAAAAATATGAAAAACATAATAAAATGTTTTTTTTTTTAAATCATAAAATATAGAATCTGTTACAGCTGCGAAGAAGACAATAATACAGAACTGGTTTACTCCACACATGTGTGCAAAACGTATTGGATTCATAGCCTCCACAAAATAGTTATTTGTGAATGTACAACAGCACGAATTAACAAGGCTAAACCCAGTACCATTGGTGCATGGCAATGTTTTTCTTCAAAAATGTTGGATTATATAAAGGAATGATTGTAAAAAGATATTTATTATTTTATTTTGCTTTTTATTTATTTTTTATGTTACGTTCTCTGTCATACTGTACATTTCTTGATGTGTCTGTTGTTCCACCTTCCCTGTTTTTTTTTATTTATTTTTTTTTGTGGATGTTTGTTTTAATGTAGATGTCTGTTTCTAAAGACAATAAAGAGTTGATCACAAAAAATATATAGAATCTGTATTTCTGCTACAAATTTAACTCTGTTACAGTAATAGAGGAAGGGAACATTAAAAAGCACATGTTGACTCAGATAACATACTCTGAATACAGTATATAGTCATTTTAGTAGTGGTCAGCCAATACAGTTTTAAAAGCTATTTTATATTTAATTTACACAATAATTTCTCAGATTTGACTAAAATATTTGACAATATTCCACACTGTTAAATCCTTTTAATAATTTCCATATATTTCAGTCTTTCACTGCTATTATTGTTCTCTTGTTACTGCCCTACACTCTTTAGTGATGAAAGGTCCAAAAGCCGTCACTGGGGAGGATCCTTTCAGAAGGTACACTTTTGCACCTGAGGAGCGCATATTATCACCCCAAAGGTACGTATTTTTACCAAAAGTGTGTATATTAGTACACAAATGGTACATATTAGAACCTTTTTAAAAGGGTACCGGCCCCATCAGTGTGTGTGAGTGGTCACCTGGTGGACGGGGCAGGGCCGAGCCTCTGCCGGAGCACACGCAGCGTGGCGGCCGCACAGGTGGGGTCCTGCTCTTCATCACTCCTCTTCCTCTGGAGTCGAGACAGGCTGGCGGACACGAGGGAACGGGACGTCTGACCGCAGGTTTCGACGGCTTAGCTTTGACCTCAGAGGCCGATGTCGAGGGAGTTTCATCAAGTCCTGTGAGAGACAAAAACAAGTCAAACACTCCGAACGCCACACCTGAACTCTATTATTAGGGTCTGATGGACTGAGCGGGTCCTGTGGGGTGTGAGATTTCATGGCCTGTTTATTGTCCCCCTGCAAATGTAACTCTGATCACTTATCAACAAATCTCTAACCCTAAATATAAGCAATAGTGAAAGTGAAGCAGAAAGAGTGGCTCACACACGAAACGTCCGGCCAGATTCGCACACTCCTGATCTGAGCACAGTTAATCCAGGCTCACTCTCTCAGCGGCAGGAATCATGAAATACGACCAAATCCTTTCTTTTTCTGTTCAAATTGACCAAAATGGTAGCTATTTGTCTGAAGCAATAAAGTTGCAGGTGCTAAAGAGATAAATCAATAAGAGGAAATAGAGAGGCCCAGCACTAGACATAGAGTTGAGCTGCCAATGCTGGCGCTATTGATTTTCCTGAGTTCAGCAGGCCTTGTAATTAAAATGTAAATTTTGAGAGAGATAACGTCCTGACAGGAACGCTGGGATAAAGGGATAGATAAAAGCTCTGTTGTGAAAGGAACGGCGACAGAGTGAGAGAGAGAGGAGGAGGAGGAGAAACAGACAAAATACTTTTGGAATGAAAAGGTTTCTCTCTGGATGAGAGAGCCGGAGCGATTTGAACGAAAGAAAGAAAGATTGGCCAGAGATGAGCCGGGGTCCTGTGACAGGTTGATGTAATATTAAATGAAACGGCTGATGCTAACTTGCGCTGATTGATAAATCTGAAATGATGGAGTTAACTTGGCAGTAAATCAGAATTATATTTCCCACATCCCGTTTCAGGAGTGTTTAAATTATACTGTGAATTGGTTGCGCTTCTTAATGCACAATTTCCATTTTCAAGTAGAGAAAAAAAAAAAAGTACCGCTTTTCGCATTTAATTCAATAGAACAGAAATGACATACTCTCCACGGCTCAGAATCAGCGTCTTCACACAGCTGTTTTAGAGCCGGTCTATAGTGTTAGACAAGTCTAAGATTTGCTCATAGTCTAGACTAATATTAGTCCCAGACAGCACAAGTCTATTTGATGTGATGTTTACATCTGGAGTGTTTGCTCATCTGCAATACGTCTATAGGACGTTTCCTGTCAGAATGTCAAATAGACGTTTAGAAGATGTCTTTAAGATGTAATGATTTAGAATGCATGTAAAACTGACATCTATTTGACATCTGACTGGAAACATCCTATAGACGTATTGCATATGAGCAAACACTCTTAAAAATACGTTCTTCCAGATGTAAACATCACATCAAATAGACTTTTGCTATCTGGGATGCGAGTTAGACTCTTTCATAAAAATAAAGACGGACTTAATTTAGACCAAAACAATTAGGCGCCTCAGGCTAACTCGGGTCTAAGACTCTGTTACCGTGGCAACCAGCAACTACTCAGATACCTTACAATCAGCCATCAGAAAAGGGAAAACGGCTGATGATTTGTGATTTGCTGATGACGATTATGGAGAGATATGAGAAGGGAACGGGTTTTAAAGGGACCACCAGTCACCTACTTATAACAAGTTTTTGTATCTTTTCTGTATGTCTTTCAGCGCTCCGCTGAACAGTCCGATTAACGCTGTTAACTGTTGTTGTCCAAATTAAACATTTCTTCTTGTTACAACACTAAATCTTCCGAGTAAAATGTCCTTGTAACTGTTACACATCTCCTGCTGGGGTAAACTGCACCGAGCGGGGTGAATGTGCTGACTCCATCCGCCATGTTTTTTGTTTTGAAAAGTGTCTTATTTTACCCAGAATGCATTGCAGTGTCAGTCCTATTTAAGATTAAGGCTGTGTCTGAAATCTCCACTCAAACCACTACTCCCTACCCCCTATGTCAGGGGTAGGGAGTAGAGCACTATATAGTGAGCTCACAAAACACCACTTTCGGACACTACTCGATCGTCTCTCGGCGCGTCGATTACGCCATTGCTGTTCGCCCGTCCGTCTTTTTCACGATCAGTGCAATGCATGATAGTATGTAGGGCTTGAATTAGTTGTACACTACTTTTCAAAATGCATTCTGGGATAGATTGAGTGGACTATATGGGTATAATAATCATCACTATACATTCGGAACAGCACTGACATGGCGAGCTCACTATATAGTCCACTATATCAGTGAGTAGTGGGAGATTTCGACACAGCCTTAGTCTTCAGTGCAATGGTCTGATTTAGATGTCTGGAGTCTGATTCTATACTATATCTCAGTAGTCAAAGTCTCTCTTTGTGAAACATCTGATTCACTGTGGTACAAGATTGCTGGTGGTGGTAAAGGATTATTAGGAACACCTGTTCAATTTCTCATTAATGCAATTATCTAATCAACCAATCACATGGCAGTTGCTTCAATGCATTTAGGGGTGTGGTCCTGGTCAAGACAATCTCCTGAACTCCAAACTGAATGTCCGAATGGGAAAGAAAGGGGATGTAAGCAATTTTGAGTGTGGCATGGTTGTTGGTGTCTGAGTATGTCACAATCTGCTCAGTTACTGGGATTTTAACGCACAACCATTTCTAGGGTTTACAAAGAATGGTGTGAAAAGGGAAAAACATTCCAGTATGCGGCAGTCCTGTGGGAGAAAATGCCTTGTTGATGCGAGAGGTCAGAGGAGAATGGGCCGACTAGATTCAAGCTGATAGAAGAGCAACTTTGACTGAAATAACCACTTGTTACAACCGAGGTATGCAGCAAAGCATTTGTGAAGAAGACACAACACACACAACCTTGAGGCGGATGGGCTACACCAGCAGAAGACCCCACCGGGTACCACTCATCTCCACTACAAATAGGAAAAAGAGGCGACAATTTGCAAGAGATCACCAAAATTGGACAGTTGAAGACTGGAAAAATGTTGCCTGAGTCTGATGAGTCTCGATTTCTGTTGAGACGTTCAGATGGTAGAGTCAGAATTTGGCGTAAACAGAATGAGAACATGGATCCATCATGCCCTGTTACCACTGTGCAGGCTGGTGGTGGTGGTGTAATGGTGTGGGGGATGTTTTCTTGGCACACTTTTAGGCCCCTTAGTGCCAATTGGGCATCGTTTAAATGCCACGGCCTACCTGAGCATTGTTTCTGACCATGTCCATCCCTTTATGGCCACCATGTCCCCATCCTCTGATGGCTACTTCCAGCAGGATAATGCACCATGTCACAAAGCTTGAATCATTTCAAACTGGTTTCTTGAACATGACAATGAGTTGACTGTACTAAAATGGCCCCACAGTCACCAGATCTCAACCCAATAGAGCATCTTTGGGATGTGGTGGAGACAGGGAGCTTGGTGCCCTGGATGTGCATCCCACCAAAATCTCCATCAACTGCAAGATGCTATCCTATCAATATGGGCCAACATCTCTAAGCACCTTGTTAAATCAATGCCACGTAGAATTAAGGTGAAAGGGGGTCAAACACAGTATTCAGTATGTGTTCCTAATAATCCTTTAGGTGAGTGTATATACACTCACCGGCCACTTTATTAGGTACACCTGTCCAACTGCTCGTTAACACTTAATTTCTAAGCAGCCAATCACATGGCGGCAACTCAGTGCATTTAGGCATGTAGACATGGTCAAGACAATCTCCTGCAGTTCAAACAGAGCATCAGTATGGGAAGAAAGGTGATTTGAGTGACTGAACGTGGCATGATTGTTGGTGCCAGAAGGGCTGGTCTGAGTATTTCAGAAACTGCTAATCTACTGGGATTTTCAGCACAACCATCTCTAGGGTTTACAGAGAATGGTCCGAAAAAGAAAAAACATCCATGAGCGGCAGTTCTGTGGGCGGAAATGCCTTGTTGATGCCAGAGGTCAGAGGAGAATGGCCAGACTGGTTCGAGCTGATAGAAGGGCAACAGTGACTCAAATAACCACCCGTTACAACCAAGGTGGGCAGAAGAGCATCTCTGAACGCACAGTACGTAGAACTTTGAGGCAGATGGGCTACAGCAGCAGAAGACCACACCGGGGGCCACTCCTTTCAGCGAAGAACAGGAAACTGAGGCTACAATTTGCACAAGCTCATCGAAATTGGACAATAGAAGATTGGAAAAACGTTGCCTGGTCTGATGAGTCTCGATTTCTGCTGCGACATTCGGATGGTAGGGTCAGAATTTGGCGTCTACAACATGAAAGCATGGATCCATCCTGCCTTGTATCAACGGTTCAGGCTGGTGGTGGTGGTGTCATGGTGTGGGGAATATTTTCTTGGCACTCTTTGGGCCCCTTGGTACCAATTGAGCATCGTTGCAACGCCACAGCCTACCTGAGTATTGTTGCTGACCATGTCCATCCCTTTATGACCACAATGTACCCAACTTCTGATGGCTACTTTCAGCAGGATAATGCGCCATGTCATAAAGCTGGAATCATCTCAGACTGGTTTCTTGAACATGACAATGAGTTCGCTGTACTCAAATGGCCTCCACAGTCACCAGATCTCAATCCAATAGAGCATCTTTGGGATGTGGTGAAACTGGAGATTCACATCATGGATGTGCAGCCGACAAATCTGCGGCAACTGTGTGATGCCATCATGTCAATATGGACCAAACTCCCTGAGGAATGCTTCCAGCACCTTGTTGAATCTATGCCACGAAGAATTGAGGCAGTTCTGAAGGCAAAAGGAGTTCAACCCGTTACTAGCATGGGGTACCCTAATAAAGTGGCCGGTGAGTGTATATTATTGTGTTTGTGTGCAAAAGACTTTATTAACATTATTAATGAAGTTTAAGGAACATTTTAAAGTAATAAAAAACCCCTTTAAACTTCCGCACGTCCCTCGTTTGCTTTGTGAACAGTTTAGCGGGCAGACGCAGGTGTAAATCAGCGCTCTAAGCTAATGGGCGCTCATTAACACCAGTGCATTGTTAATTTGGCATGGCCAGTGCACTGATCATTACATACTTTACTGCAGAAAGCAGCTTGGCTCTGTGAAGTTGCAGAAATGATCTCCTAATGAATCTTCGGTTCCTGCCTGCTCAGAGATGCTGAGAGGAAGCGAATGAAGGAGAAACAGAAATCACATCTCATAATTACCGTACGAGTGTGGAGTTCATCACACATTAGCAGGAAAATCGGGAAATTACTAAACCACTGCATGAACCTCATTAACTACTGTAATCGATTATTTTCATGGCAGTGAATTCAAAACGGGACAGGATTTGAGGTCAAATATAATCTGTGGTGTTTGACCTCTTGCGTGACCTCTGTCTTTCGCCTGTGGCTCGCTGTCAATAGAGCTGTCCTTGCCCAGATGGACAACAATCTTCTGCATGTACAAATAGTCAGCTGTCAAAACAGATTTGTATCTGCGGCCCCAGGTTATAATTGATTTAAACGCGGCTTAAAGCAATCTATTACCTTTCTAAAAGAGATCCGACTTTATTAAATGTGCAGCTGTTTTACAGTCAATGTGATGTTATTGTGCTTCTCACGTTTCACACCAAATTATCATCAAATGGTGATTCTTACAACAGTAATGCAATACAAATTATTGTTTTTCTACATATAAATCAACACATTAAAGGCAGCACAACAAATATTCCCATGGTGTGTAAATACTGAGATTGTTTTTGAGAATTTAGGGGGGAAAGTGCTTAATTTTCATAAAATGTCACAATGCAAAACAATTTAAAAATAAACTTTAAATCTTTTTAATGTTTTTACCATGTTATTACTTAATTTCCCCTTTTTATTAACTAAAAAAAAATGAGAAATTCAAAATTGCAAAAACACATTAATGCATTTTTATTTGAATATATCATTAGAATAAACTTATAAGAACATATAATAAGAGAATTATGAACGACTTACAATGATTAAATTACATTTATTTAAATCTTACAACTCCTGAATGCTCAAAACAGACAAAATTTATGAAAAATTACATATTATTTTTCTAACAATATTACTCTGAAATGTTTTAAAACTAAAAATATTAATTTTATTTGCGTAAACTTACTTTTCATATGAGAATCTCCTTTTCATGCTGCAATGGTTCAACAATAATATGAGCAAAGTGAAAAAAAGGGACTTTTTCTGAGTCATTTGGTTGATTCAACGAACAAAATGAACGAGTTGATTTCGGGGAAAGATTCGATTACATTTTGATGAACGAGTTCGAACAGGAGAGTCAGCAGAACAGAGCAAGGCGAGCATTTGAGCTTATAAAACTTAAACTTTGTTATCTTTGTTTATTAAATGAGCGAATCGTTTCGCTTGATAAGACCCTTATTCATCGTCTGGTGTCAGTTTAAAGCCCTTTGAACAGTTTGCACTGAAACTGTCATTTGGATCTTGAACCGTTTGGACACCCATTGAAGTCCATTATATGGAGAAAATCCTGGAATGTTTTCATCAAAAACCTTAATTTCTTTTCGACTGAAGAAAGAAAGACATGGACATCTTGGATGACATGGGGGTGAGGAAATTATCAGCAAGTTTTTTTTTAAAGTGAACTACTCCTTTAATATTTATTAATTATTATGCATGGCAGGCAAGTAGTTGGCCATGTCATTTTGTGTAAAAACACACCACACACATGTCATGTCATGTCATGACGTCACAGTTTTCACAAATTGACGTTTTTGTTGTTTACATGGAGATGGTAAAGGCTTTGTTTTCAGGCCCAAAAACACACATAAACTGCCAAAACACATAAAAAGTTTTCCGTTTTCAGTTGAAAACAATGTTATATAAACATCCCCAAAGACGTTCATTTGTTTATCTTAATTTCAGAATTATTGTGTGTGTTTATGTGCATGTTTATAACCTATAAAGGACAAAATGTGTGAGAGTGTAGGATAGAAGCTAAATGTATTTTACACAATCAATCTGAGACAAATATAAACAGACGATTCCCCATCTGTGTATTTTCGTCTATTAACTAAAAAATAGATTAACTAAAAAAACGGATCTGAACGCAAAGGCGTAACAATTCAGTTTAAATGGCTATATCTTTTAACCCTCAAACCGTATTCACTTTATAGCCCTTAATCCTGTAATTGTGGACCAATGTGGGCACTCAGGTGTGATCCTAATTTTTATTCAATATAAATGTTGTCACTGTCTTCGATAAAGTTTAAGTCTATCCATTTATGGTGTTTTTGTTCATTTTAGGGGTATTTTTGAATTTATTTACTTCAAAAAGTACCATATTTTCTATGTAAATTATGCCTATTTTTTTTTTTTTTTTTAACTACATTAAAATATCATTCCAATAAGTTCTTAGAGCTAAAACCTAAAAATGAAGTGACTTTGCTGTCACCTGGTGTCTTATTTGGATTATTTTAGAATGCTCTAAATTACAGTTTTTCCCATTCATTTCTATGGGTGCCCATTTTTGACCCAAACACAAGATTAAGGAGTTTTTTTCTCACCCACTTAACATTGTAGAATTGAGTCAAAAAAATTGTGTGTGTTCAGGAGGCAAACGTAGGAAAAGTAGCCAAGTCTTGAACCGCAGTATTTTAAAAAAATAAATCAAAACTATTTTGCCCACATTTGTCCAGAATACGGTTTTAGGGTTAAATGTTTTGGTAAAACAAAATCTAAAAAAAATGAATAATGTGTATTTTGACAATCAAAAAGAAAATCAAAGCGGACCTGAAGGCAATAGAAGTGTTTTAATCCACTGCCAGATGAGCTATTTTTGAAGCTTTTGAAACGCAGACCCAGAAGTGGCCCGTCACTCTGAACACGAACGCCTCCTGCTTTACACCTTAACTCTCAAAAACAAACTTTCCTTGAGTGCTTTGAACCGTTCCACAGCTAACCTTCTCGACTAAACCCTGAAATCTCCCCCGGCCCGCACTGCAAACAAACAGGCTTCCCCGGCGGACGCCTCGGCTTTGAAGCGTGTGTTCATATCCAGCGGAGATTACCGGATTACCGCGAGATGCACCTGAACAAACTCACCGTACTCGGCCCGCAGATGTTCAGGAATATGAGGTTCGTAGCCCTCCTTCTCCGGCACGTCCACAAAGTCCTCCTCGCTGTCCTCTCCATCCTCGCCAGCTCTCATCTCACGCAGAACACACACATTACGGTAAATAACACTGCTAGCAATGAGCATTTTTACTGTAAAACTACTGTTGCAAAACACAGCGGTTCTCTGACAAACAAACAGCGTGTGTGTGTGTGTGTGTGTGTGCTGACGGTGTGTAATTCTCCGTGGGCTGATTAACACTCAGATGGGATATCCAGTGTGTCCTCAGGGTATAACACAGATTTACAGCACTCTCCACCGCAAACTCTGCAGGAACGGCCGACATCTTAACATTTTAATTCAAAGCCTTAATAGAATTTCCACTCGACCACATCCAATTTTTCCCCAGTGCTAGTCTATCTGAGTATTGTCCCAGCCTAACTGTGACTGTATAAAATAGTGCTGGTTATGTTAAATACGTTTCCAGCATCCGTCAGCATGCAAAGGAGACCCTCATAATGTGCTGATGGGTTTCAGAAAGTGGGACAACCCCGGGTTAAATGAGTAGTTCACTTTAAAAAAACTTTAGCTGATAATTTACTCACCCCCATGTCATCCAAGATGTCCATGTCTTTCTTTCTTCAGTTCGAAAAGAAATTAAGGTTTTTGATGAAAACATTCCAGGATTTTCTCCATATAATGGACTTCAATGGGAACCAAACGGTTCAAGGTCCAAAAGACAGTTTCAGTGCAAACTGTTCAAAGGGCTTTAAACGATTCCAGACGATGAATAAGGGTCTTATCAGCGAAACGATCGCTCATTTAATAAATAAATAACAAAGTTTAAGTTTTATAAGCTCAAATGCTCGCCTTGATCTGTTCTGTGATGCGCGTTCGTGACTCTCCTGTTCGAACTCGTTCATCAAAATGAACAAATCTTTTATCGAGTCATTTGGTTCATTTTATTCGTTGAAGGCACAAAATGACTAGAAAAAAGATTTGTTCATTTTGATAAATGAGTTTGAACAGGAGAGTCATCACAGGTTATTTATTAACCCTCTAGGGTTCTTCGTTTAACAGTCACACTTGGGACCTTCGAGTCAAAATTGACCCAAAGGGCGGGATTCATATTTTAAAAAGAAAATCAGAATTTTTTAATTTTTTTATTTGTTTTTTATAATATTTTTTTTCTTTTCTTTTTTGGTGTTTTGAGAAAATTTTAAAAATAAAAAAATAATAATAATTAGTATTAATGCAATAATTATGACCAAATTTTCTCCCATTGAATATAATAGAAAAAAACATTTTAAAAATATATTTTTTTAAAGCTGTATTTCATTTTGGAGTAAGCCTAGGCCTCATAAAAGCAATTTTTAAATGAGATGGATGCCATCACGTGGACAAACTGAGCTTTTTAAAAATGCAAAACATGTATAATCTGAATTTTTTGTTGTGTGTGTGTGTGTGGATGTGTCTGTTTTGCACTCTTGATGTTTTATAGATTCACCCCTTCACTGTTGTGTGCTTTTTTTCAAGATCGTGGCTGATTTGTAGATTGTACGCACAAAAAAACTCAGTATTTTCACATTTTTGCCAATTTCCCATTAATTTCCTATGCGGGTCATTTTTGACCCGAAGGTACCTGAGTGTGACTATTCTTTTTACGACCACTTAGACTTTTCAAATCCTGTCCCCAATTTTTTGGGTGTTCAAATACCAAATACCATTAAAGTCACCAAGTTTCGGACCATTCCGGATGAAGCTACGAATCTTTAACATTTTTTTATTTAAACTTTTTTTTATTTTTCATTATTTCATTATTGACCCGAAGAACCCCAGAGGGTTGAATGAGCGATCGTTTCACTTGATAAGACCCTTATTCATCGTCTGGAATCATTTAAAGCCCTTTGAACAGTTTGCACTGAAACTGTCTTTTGGACCTTGAACCGTTTGGTTCCCATTGAAGTCCATTATATGGAGAAAATTCTGTAATGTTTTCATCAAAAACCTTAATTTCTTTTTGACTGAAGGAAGAAAGACATGGACATCTTGGATGACATGGGGGAGAGTAAATTATCAGAAAAAGTTTTTTTTAAAGTGATCTACTCCTGTAAATCAAGTAAATCTGCTGGTGGATTCGCACATGTACTGTGTCTTAGTCTTAGGCCGTTTCTGATAACATCTTTTCACAGGCTGTTGTACAAAAGAGAGGGTGATACGAGTGTGTGTTCACATCATGCGCTGACTTTAAGGAGATCAGCTCAACACCAGACACTAGATAAACCCGTCGTAAAGAGTCCCAACCGGATTCAGACCAGAACTCGGGCTTTCTGTGTGTATTATGATCAAGCTAAGCTGAAAAGCTGAAAAGTCTCAAGCTTTAAAGTTAATGCCAAAACGCATCATCCACTTTTAACACTTTATGTGACAGATTTGATTTGACAAAATGTCAAATTATTTTTGAGCAAATATTGAGGGGAAAAGTTTGGAATAAATATGATTCTGAAACTGCTTTTTAGTCTCTTGGCTGCATTTATTTGGTCAAAGATACAGTAAAAATTCTGAAATATTATTATAATGTAAATCATCTGTTTTCTATGTGAATATATAGTAAAGTGTAATTTATATCCTGTGATCAAAGCATCATTACTCCAGTCTTCAGTGTCACACGATCCTTCAGAAATCACTCTAATATGATGATCTGATGCTCAACAAATATTTATGATTATTACCAGTGTTAAATATGGTTCAGATTTGTATGCAAATTCTACCATTCAAAAGTTTGAAGTAAGATCTTGAAAAAGTCAAAATTAATACTTTTATTCAACAAGAACACATTAAAGCGACAGTCATAAAGACATTTATAATGCTACAAAAGATCATGTGACACTGAAGACTGGAGTAATGATGCTTTGATCACAGGAATAAATTATATTTTACTATATTCAAAAAGAAAACAGATGATTTACATTGTATTAATATTTCACACTTTTTGAGCAAATAAATTCAGCCTTTTTGAACATGTCAGGCTTTTAAAATTATTTTGACAGTCAGTGTAAGCAACAATTAAAAAGTGAGTAAAACATTTCTATCAGCATTATATGAGCTCTCCAAGTACTGCTAATTTTTAAAGGAGTAGTTCACTTTTAAAAAAACTTTTGCTGATAATTTACTCACCCCATGTCATCCAAGATGTCCATGTCTTTCTTTCCTCAGTCGAAAAGAAATTAAGGATTTTCTCCATATAATGGACTTCAATGGGGTCCAAACAGTTCAAGGTCCAAAAGACAGTTTCAGTGCAAACTGTTCAAAGGGCTTTAAACGATTCCAGACGATGAATAAGGGTCTTATCAAGGACCCTTGGAGTCATGACTCAAAAAAGATTCGTTCATTTTGATAAACGAGTTCGAACAGGAGAGTCACACAGAACAGATCAAGGCGAGCATTTGAGCTTATAAAACTTAAACTTTGTTATTTATTTATTAAATGAGCGATCGTTTCGCTTGATAAGACCCTTATTCATCGTCTGGAATCGTTTAAAGCCCTTTGAACAGTTTGCACTGAAACTGTCTTTTGGGCCTTGAACCGTTTGGTCCCCATTGAAGTCCATTATATGGAGAAAATCCTTAAAATCCTTAATTTCTTTTCGACTGAAGAAAGAAAGACATGGACATCTTGGATGACATGGGGCGAGTAAATTATCAGCAAAAGTTTTTTAAAGTGAACTTTAGGTAGGCCTACTGGACAGTTCAATAGGGTTAGTAACTCCAAATATGTTCAATGAAAAAGAAGTGACGACAAACACAACTAATTAAAGCGGTATATTCCCAGTGTGTGTGTGTGAGAGGAGTGTGTCTGGTGTGTGCAGGTGTCTTCCCTCTCTCATCCATCACTGGCGCTGTAAGTTTTGTTATCACTCTTACACTAATCAAAAGAGAAAACTGTCACTGCCACTGACCTGTGGAACCTCCCAATTACGCTCGTGAAGAGTGACAGCGGCACTTAACTTCCACCGCCGGCTAAATGACCACCATCAATCCTCGCGGAATAGCAATGAGCCACCGGCCTGCAAATGACTTCTTCTTTTTCTTTTCTTTTTTAAGGTACAGAAATCCCCAGCCTGGAATTTATGAAAGGTGAAAAGCAACTCAAGGCTGTTTCCCCTCCTCGCTCACACTCACGGGCCGCACGACGTCTGCATTCACGCTAAACACAATTTATGCCTTTTAATTTACTCAAAAGGTGCTTAAGCGGCCCGTGCGCTACAATGCAGAACAGAACGCCGGTTTTTAAATATGGGGGTCGTTGGGATAAAACGCTTTATATAATCTGCGTGCCCTTCCTCTTCCGAGGGCACTGCTTGAAGCGTTCCCTTTCCCATTTATTCTGTCTAATTGTGTCGGATGATGAGCTCGATATAAAGCACTAAAGATTCTCAGCTCGCTTTGCTTTTATTTTTCATTATTGCTGCCAGGCTATATGTTGACAGTTGCAGATTGAGGTATAAACTGACTTTGCATGAGGTCTCAATTACGTGCACTTCAGAAACCAGCGCGCCCTCTATAGTGAACACACACACACACACACAGCTAATCCCTAATGTTCAAGCCCTGTAGTCTCAATCTAAAATTTGCAATGCAATGAATGTAAAACATCAGTGAAAGTCAACATCAAAAATATTCTTTTGATGCGCACGATTATTTCTCATCTTGTATTAAAATAGAATATTTTTTATGCACTGTAAAAATATTGTTGGTTTTAACAATATTTAAATATTATATAATATATATATATATATATATATATATATATATATATATATATATATATATATATATATATATATATATATATATATATAATATATTATAAATATATTTTAATATTTAACAATATTTATTTGGCTTAAAAAATGAAGTAACCTGGTTGCCTTTAAAGTTTTAAGTGAATTAAAATGGAAAAATTTAGTTAATACAATGAAGGAAATTGATTAATCATCAGAAACAAAAATATTATGTTATCTGAACTACATTAATGATTTAAGTTGATTTGACAAAAGAAAAAATGTTGTGATTACAAATAATGAAATTATGTTTTTACAGTGTGTGAATGTCCTGTCTAGTGCTGTCAATAAATAATTACTGAACTAAGATTAATCACACATTTTTTCCTGTGATTAATCACAATTAAAAACATGTTTTTTTGCATATATTTTATAATGTAATAATTTCACAGTTATTCTCCAAAATAATGAAAAACTTGTTTAATGGCATCCTTTTTTAATGAACGACATGAAAAATATATATAATGAAATTATATCCAAATTACATGTCATGAAAATCTAACTTTTTTTCACATTTATTAGGCATATAATTATCATAAAATGTATTTATTTATTTATTATTATTATTTATTATATGAACATATAATGTAACTCAGAAAAACGAATGTAATAAATATTTTTAACGAGTTAAACTGGAAAAAATGAATTGTATAACAGCACTAATCCTGACTTCAGATTGAAATTAAACATAAGGTTTTATTTGCCTACACATTTTCCTCACGGTTCTAGTAAACTTGAGTTTAATTAGCCACATTTGTAGAGTATTAACACATGTAAAGAGCGCTGCTGATGGACACAGTCCACAGGGAAACAGAAGAACAAGTCCGTCACCGCTTTAAAAACAGAAAAGGTAATAATCTACTTAAATTGAAACATTGATCAGTCTTTCTGCAACCTGAGCCAATTACAATCTCCAAACATCACTTCCATCTCAGCGAGACTGTTTTATGCCCGCTGACACCACATGAGGAACACACTGTTTATTCATCGTCTTTATTTAACCCGATGCAGTTTCTTCCTTGATGGATTAAAGTACATGGCACAATGGAAACTGCAGTTATGTTTAAATCACTTTAATTCTTTTGAGATAAAATCAGCACCGTCAACCTCGCGAAGGCAGTATTATAATTCTCGGACTGGAGTGTGTGGACGCCGGGAACGAGTGTGTTTATGCTGACGCAGGTCTTGCTGACATTTGAAGAAAACCACCTTTGCATTTAAAACACTCATTCTCTCGGCTTGATCTGTGTGTGAGGAAGATGAACCTGACAATCATTGATCACAATACGACATCGGCGTAACGATTACACACTGAAACATGGTCAAAAGAACGGTACTTGAAAAACAACTAATTATGTAATAATTATACAATAATCAGACTAGATTCATTTCTAAGAGATATATTTTAGTACAAACTGCAGAATTAACATTTGCAATGTTTTATTGTTTTTTTGTGTCACACTCTAAACAATGCTGGGTTGTTTTACCCATATTAGGGTCAAATTTCGACAAACCCAAATGTTGGGTTAAAAATGCAATTTAAAATGTACAGTTGAAAGTGAAAGTTGAAGCTGGGTAAAAAGTTGAAATTACATTTTTAGCCCAATATTTGGGTTTGTCTATATTTGACCCAAATTTGGGTTCAACAACCCAGCATTGTTTAGAGTGTACTGTATTTTCTACTATGCAATAGGTTTACAAATGTGTAATCAACAAGATCAAGTATTTTATTTTTTTGAATGTAAATGTAAATGCTGGGATATTGTCCCTCCAAACAGGGTTATTATAGTAAACTAAAACAAAAATGAAAACCATTAAAATATATTCAGTGTGAAAAATGCTGGGTTGTTTTAACCCAAATTTGGGTCAAATATGGACAAACCCAAATGTTGGGTTAACAATGTAATTTAAAATGTACAGTTGAAAGTGAAAGTTGAAGCTGGGTTCAAATTTGAAATTAAATTTTAACCCAACATTTGGGTTTGTCCATATTTGACCCAAATTTGGGTTCAAAACAACCCAGCATCGTTTAGAGTGTATTTTTGTTAAATGCTAACTGAATTAAAATACATTTATAAAACATTTTACTTGTTTGATTTCAGTTAGCCAAACATTTCTTAATTGTATTTAGTTTTAGGAAGCATAACTGAGACTAATCAGACTAACTGCAACAATTAAAGACATTTTTAGATTATTTTTGTCTGAAATATCCAATGTTTATCACTTTTAACCAATAGGTGGCACTGTTGTCAAATTATGTTGTGGTCAGTGTGAGCAGACAATGAGACATAACAAGTTTGGTGTCAATATGGCAAAGGGTTGCGAAGTTACAGCCTCAGAATCAGCTTGGTATTGATATAAATAACATTAAAAAACGCTTTTAAAAACTTTTTGCCAGCATGTCTAAAGGCGATCTGAGCCGACTTTGGTGAAAATTGGACCAACTGTCTAGGAGTTAGAAAAAAATAGTTTTTTAAAGAAATTCAAAATGGGGAGAGCAATTTCAATGTCTCACAATTGGTATCATTGTTCTAGACCCAATGAACCAACCAAGGTCACTTTCATTAAAACAGGCTAAATTAATCAAAAGCTAAGATAAATTTTGACCAGTATGTGACGTTATTCCGTAAGCACCTTCAGCGCATTGTCCAGATGACACACACCGAGTTTTGTAACCATAAACACATTTCCAAAATCCATTATACCACAACATGTACAATGGCCGATATTGGAAAATTGGGGATCATTCGGACACGATGTGCTGCACTGAATTAAGAGACCAGTTTTATGAGTTTTATAATGTCTTCTAACCAGTAGGTGGCGCTGTGTTGAAAAGCTGAAAGCCTCAGGTTTGTGATGACGTGCACCATGACTCATCTCAATACGCTAAAGCCTGGCATACAATTTGGCACGGTCTTCATTAAATTCATTTGCGCGTTATTCGAGAACGGATGGGTTTATCAAAAAGCTTTTAATCTGAAGATGATCTGAGCCAATTTTGGTTAATATCAGACGAAACATCTAGGAAAAGTTCAAAAAGTTTGTTTTTTTATAGAAAATTCAAAATGGCGTCTTGAGCCAAAGAATTTTGATTCTATGGTTCAGCGGTTAGTAGCATGTTGAGTGTAACTTTGGACAGTTGGTGGCGCTAGAGGGATTGAGTTGGAGACTACAAAACTGCTGTGGTTAATGTTCAGACGGTCCTCTATCTGTGTGCCAAATCTCACAACTTTTTACCATACGGTTCTACGGGCTGCCACACTCTTAAAATGCTGGGTTGTTTCAACCCAAATTTGGGTCAAATATGGACAAACCCAAATGTTGGGTTAGAAATGTCATTAATAAATTTACAGTTGAAAGTGAAGTCGAAGTTGGGTTAAAATTGAATTACATTTTTAACCCAACATTTGGGTTTGTCCACATTTGACCCAAATTTGGTTCGAAAAAACCCAGCATTGTTTAGAGTGTATAGACTCAATAGCAGAAGTAGAAGAAAAAGAAGAACACTTACAACTACAATAGGACCTTTGGTGCTTGGCCCCTAATTACTAAACATTAACAAGAATGGAAAATATAAAAACATTTAAAATATCGATAAAAATATGTATATTAATAGCAGTCTGTACTCACTTACACTCTAAAAATGCTGGGTTGTTTGAACCCAATTTTGGGTAAAATATGGACAAACCCAGACATTGGGTTAAAAATGTAATTTAAAAAAGTAACCCAATGGCTGGGTTTGTCCATATTTGACCCAAAATAACCCAACTATGTAGTGGTACAGCACTTCCCAACTGTGGGTTATATAACCCAGTGCATTGGGTTAAAAGTAACCCAACAGTTAGGTTAACTATTGTTATTTATTACATTAACAAATACACTTTGTTCTCCGTACAGATTTTTTATTAGTACAAACAATAAATATGTCTGCACAACTATTTATTTAAATTATAAAATAAATATTGGGGGCGTGTCTAGAATTTCATGTAAATGTACATAATTGTGTACATAATTTCAAAATACACAACATATGTATTTAACCCAACAGCCTATTCCTAGAAATTACCCCACAATTTAAAAAATGACCCAACATTTTTTGGAAAATAACCCAATATGTGTTAAAACAACCCAACATTTTCTTTTTTCTGTGTATATGCTCTCTGACTGGTCTCCTCAGTAGACATGCCCACATTAGAATAATGTAAATAAATGTGTGTACACAGCCGTCAGAGGTTCACGGTGAACTCTATTGATCCCGCGCCGGCCTCTACCCTGAGACGGTCCGGATAATAATGAGTTTCCGGTTAAATGTCGCCCACTTACTGGGAAAAACACATTCCAGCAGGGCTAAAGTGCGCCTCGCGCCCTCCAATATATTTTGTACGGTCTAATTA
The DNA here is from genome assembly GCA_030378365.1 of Hybognathus amarus. Classification (NCBI taxonomy): domain Eukaryota; kingdom Metazoa; phylum Chordata; class Actinopteri; order Cypriniformes; family Leuciscidae; genus Hybognathus; species Hybognathus amarus. Next base: position 62,874 of record JAQIUQ010005444.1, read on the forward strand.
AGTCTGTAAGCAATCTCAATTACTTTGTGCCCAGGGAAGCGTTGGCCGGGCACACTCCTTAAGCAAGTCTGTTATCCTTTTAAAAAATGAGCTGAGGAGGGCTAGCCTCGGACAACTGAGCCCTACACTTCATTTGTCTTTGGCCAAGTTTGATAGCTATGCGTTTAAAAACCCATTCAATCTTATAAACCAAAAATTAAATGTACTCAGCTGTGATGGTCCTCTGTGCATCTGCTATTTATATGCTAATCTCCTCTCTTACGGGGAAGGTCTCGCAAATTATTACGGCAAACCAATAACTCAGGTGTGTGGACTAGCGCGCTAGCTGACCGAAGAACAAGAACCAAACGCGCTTTGTCACGAGGACAGCCTTCATACACTCCATGAAGTTTCCTGGCATATCTCATCCTGAAAGCACATAATGTTACGCATCTATAGAGTATATATATGTGTGTACGTATATACTGTATATATATAGCATGTTGTTGTTTTCAGTTATTAACCTTTCTTTGCCCAAGAAAAAGCAAATTTGGTAACACTTAATTTCACAGTGTCCTTGTGTACTTACTATATTAATAACAGTAAATTATGCATAATTACATGCAACTAATCCAAACTCTAGTCCTACCTTAACTATATAGTAAGTGCATGTTGTTAATATCACACAGTACTTAAATATATAATTACACTGAAACAACGACACCTTAAAATATAGTGAAACCAAAAACCGTTTTATCAGAGCTGGGCAGATTACTAGACTACACACTGAAATGACTGATCACATGACGGACTGATATATTATAACACTCATATATATTTGTATATGGATGCTGAATAAATGCACTTTCTTACACAACCTCTCTTTGACAATACAACGTTTTTTACTGTTGTTTTAATAGAAAAACATTTAATTATTGGATTATTAGGAATTTCACTGTTTTCATTTCTGAGAGAAGTTTCATGTTTTACCAGTATATGATAAATAGCCAATAATAAATGAGGACACTCTGAGGAAGGTCGCTTGATTTGTGCTTAAGTTTTCATTGACTAAAACTCAACTAAACAAAAACTAGCACAAGGTTGACTAAATATGATGAAAAATAAAAAGTACATTTGACACAGGATTTAAAAAAGCCGATAAAATGAACACTTCTACCCAGCACTGTGTTTTAATTATGATTATGATTAACCCTAAAACCGTATTCTGGACAAATGTGGGCAAAATAGTTTTGATTTATTTTAAAAAATACTTCCGTTGATCTGAGCGGTACAAGACTTGGCTACTTTTCCTAAGTTTGCCTCCTGAACACACAATTTTTTTGACTCAATTCTACAATGTTAAGTGGGTGAGAAAAAAACTCCTTAATCTTGTATTTGGGTCAAAAATGGGCACCCATAGAAATGAATGGGAAAAACTGTAATTTAGAGCATTCTAAAATAAGCCAAAATAAGACACCAGGTGACAGCAAAGTCACTTCATTTTTAGCTCTAAGAACTTATTGGAATGATATTTTAATGTAGTTAAAAAAAATAAAAAAATAAAACATAAAAATAAGTATAATTTACATAGAAAATATGGTACTTTTTGAAGCAAATAAATTCAAAAATACCCCAAAATAAACAAAAATACCATAAATAGATAGAAAAAACTTTATCGAAGACAGCTGATATAACATTTATAAAAAACAAATATTAGGTTTTCACATTAGGATCCTCTGTGCCCACATTTGTCCACAATTACAGGATTATAAAGTGAAAATGGTTTGAGGCTACGTTATTTCTTCAGGATAATGAACCTTATGCAAAGCTGCATGTGCTGAGAGTTCAGATGTTGATTTTTTAATTTATTTGAGTCCACCTTATAATTAATAACATTATAACAGAACTACAGTTTCACCCAAAAAGTCAAGTAAGTGCGATAGTATACAAACGTCAAAGCAATGATATCTCAATGTCTTAACCTGGTGATTTTAAGTGGTCAGTCCACACAGATTAATTTAATTATTTTTTAATCTGAAATCTTTTTATATATATATATATAAAAATTATAAATATAAATTTCACAGCTTTCTCAGACAGGCGGGAGTTTAAGGAGTTGGAAGCAATTTCCGCCGCGTGTCAGAGCAACGATACAGGGAATAAAGTAATGGAACGCTTTTAAGAGTAAAAAGGAAAACTAATTATGATAAAGACCTCTTAGCTGTTTCTTTATCACAACGCACTGACTTTTTGCATTGAAAGTCATCACTGAGAGTGATAAACCTCTCCGGCACGCAGTCGAGTGCTCTGTCAATGTCACGCCCCTCCTTTCTCTGTTCTTTTCGCCCAGTTAAAAACGGATAACATGTGTCATAATGATGTGTCTTCTAACTGCTCATGTGTCCCATTCCACCCTAGACTGAGCAAATCTCCATTAGCACACGAGCCGTGCCTCGCCGCACTGGAGCGGAGCTCATGCGCTTCACACAAATACTATAAACACTATAATCTAAAAATGAAGGTACAGTACACCCATATTCTCAACTCTTCTCATCTAGTGGTGCACATGGATCACTCGAGACAAGCAAACATGATCCAGTTTTTCCACTAAACTGCAGTAATGTGTGAGGAAAGAGCGCCCTCCTCTGGGAATAATGCGTTACTGCTCAGTGTTTAGTGGTTACACTCACAGATATCTATAATAAAAGCTAGATGCCTTACAGCAGAGTCTCTAACGTCATCACCGGCGGCCATCTTGGCACAGGCAAGCTTTCTGGTGGGCTCTGATGTAATGGTGCATTCATTTGCTATGGTAATTATGGTAAATACCAAAAGCCGACGTGGAAAATGCGCATGATCACCCCCTCATGTGGTATTTTCCAACTTCGTAGAATATTTTGATGGACACGTTGCTGAGATTAAATAACCTTTGACCTTTTCAAAATGGCGGAGAGCAACGCGAGAGTCGTGAATTGTAAAAATATATACTGTTCATAATCTAGAAAATATACAGCATATTCTTTACCTTTTGAGTTTTGATAAATCATTTTCTTGCTGTTGCCGATGACTTAAGCAATCTAAAATAGTTTTAGCTAAATAACAGGTCTGGATCATCTTTTACCACATTATGACAACAAAAGCACTTGAACGCAACACACTGGTAAATACCAGTTACAAGTGGAAAATATACTATTTTCCATAAGCACGTGAACGCACCATAAGATGAGTGATACAAACAGTTTGGTTTCTTACAACATTATTAATGTGGCTATAATTCTGGATGATTATTTATTTATACACTTATTATTCATAAGTGTGCAGTGTCAAAACTACATCTCTGACGTTTATAACTAAACCAAACCGTTTTAGAATTGGTAGAAAATTTGAGTTATGGTTGTTTAAAAAGTACATGCACCATAAAACACAGCTGACTGTGGCAAGATGGCCGCCAGTGTGGACGTCGACCTCCATTGGCCAGCAGCACGGACGAGACATCTAGCCTTTATTATGGATATCTATGGTTATACTAGCTTCTACTGTATGTGTGTGTCGTGCAGCATGTCATCTTACAACACACTCATGATGATTTTATCAATGGTAAAATGGCCAAATAACTGCTCTGATTGGTCGGCTGGATCAGTGTGCTGTGATTGGTCAAGCACTTCGAGTGTGTTTGGGAAATTGCCCCGCCCTTTCCATAACAACCAGTTTAACAAACTACTAATTAACTCAACCAGGCCCCGCCCCTTTATTCTGCGCATTAATTATTATAATGAGGAATATTCGAGACGTGTTCGTTCCTGGAAGAAACTGAGTTTTTGTAGATCTTTTTTTCATTACACACTAACTAAAGTTGAAAAAGTAGAAAAGTAGGACCTCATTAAAGGAGTAGTTCACTTTTAAAAAACTTGTAATGTCCATGTCTTTCTTTCTTCAGTTGGAAAGAAATTAAGGTTTTTGATGAAAACATTCCAGGATTTTCTCCATATGATGGACTTCAATGGGAACCAAACGGTTCAAGGTCCAAAAGACAGTTTCAGTGCAAACTGTTCAAGGGCCTTTAAACGATTTCAGCACGATGAATAAGGGTCTTATCAAGAGAAACGATCACTCATTTAATAAATAAATAACAAAGTTTTAGTTTTATAAGCTCAAATGCTCGCCTTGCTCTGTTCTGTGACAGCACGTTCGTGCCATCTCCTGTTCAAATTCATTAAATGAACGAATCTTTTTCATGTCATTTGGTTCATTCAATAAATCAAAATGCAGCACCATGACTGGGAAAGATTTGTCTATTTTGATGAAGCAAAGTCTGCTGAACCGGTTGGTTCCCATTGAAGTCCATTATATGGAGAAAATCCTGGAATGTTTTCATCAAAACCTTAATTTGTTTTTGAACAGAATCAGTGCAAAAACAATCTATCTGGAAAGCAATCTCACCACTCTTCTCTCTCTGTTCTTGTAGTCTATATGAAGATCTTCATGTTTCCTCAAGGCGAGCTCCAGAGATTTCTTCAGACTCGGTGGCTCTCCTCATCAGCTCTTCCTCAACGCCTACTTTTGTAAACACCTGTAAAACAAATCACAAAACACACACTTTGTTCAGATAGACAGTACATTCATGAGATGTATGAAAGAAAAATGCAAAGGTTGTAGAGCACTATGAAAAAATGCACAAAAAAAGAAAGCTGAATTCTGTTTGCATCATTGATCATCAAGTTTTAATGTCAGTACTACATTAAACTACTGTATATAATGTTGAATGTAATGTATAATAATGCACTGGGTCGATAAGTGTGTGTGTGACAATGCCAGATGTCTGATGTCACCAGTAAAAGTGTCCGAACATTATTATAAATATATATCTAGTCAGTAACAGATCATCATATTCATCTACAATAATTCAGTGTTTTCATCTTCAGAATCATGAATATTGTTATTCTGGGGTCTCTATTGTCCTGTGTGTTCAGGTTTCAGCAACATTCACACACACACTGCAATATCACATTTAGCATTTTAATCACAGTTCATTTTTTGTTAATCGTTTATTATATGTCTTGAAGTATGGCAATAATATTGTATTGTGATATGTATGAATCGTGACTTGAGGGAATCATTACACCTCAACAGTATAAAGTATATTAATATTTTCTTATTTCTCAGCTTGTGAATATTCTTGTGTAGCTCTGCCCTTGTGTTAGAACTTATTTTTGTTATCTTATATTTACATCAGTGAACACAGCTAGATAAAACCAGAACTCTAGGCCTTGGCACACAACTGACACACACACACACAATTATACACACTCATGCACGCAAACAAGAACTCAAGAGACACGTATTTGAACATCTGACCTCTCTTGTTATTGTATCTCTTGATTTGTCATATATGGCAGGGGTTAATCTTTGAGCACTATGATTGGATAGCCTGGATAGTGTGGATGACTCTGCTTGTGTATAAATATGACTCTTCTTCCGTAATAAACTTGATAATATTATAGTTTTTCTCTGTGTCTGTGTCTGTGTAGATCATTCTCCTGGAGAGCCTGTAGTTAATCTAGTAATACCACAGTACATCAGGCCATACATGGGCCTGTATGACCCATTACTGGACCCACCTGATGACGTGAGCTCAGTCCTGGGCCAGAATGTACAGTGTTCAACAGAGACAGCTAAAAGCTAAAGTGCCCTATTATGATATGTGTGTTTTTGGAGTGTCGATTCAAACAGGTTTAAAGGCATCCCAAGGTCAAAGATTAACATTTTAATCATCTCATCACATCCACTGCAGCATCAGCTCTTTTCTCACAGTCTGACACAGTTTCATAGAGGATTCGGCCTCTAAACCCCGCCTTTCTGACAGCCTGCTCTGCTCTGATTTGGTCATTACTCTTCTCTGATTGGTCTATTCTGCTGTGATTGGTCTACTCTGCTGTGATTGGTCTACTCTGCTCTGATTGGTCTACTCTGCTCTGATTGGTCTACTCTTCCCTGATTGGTCTACTCTTCTCTGATTGGTCTACTCTGCTCTGATTGGTCTACTCTTCTCTGATTGGTCTACTCTTCTCTGATTGGTCTACTCTGCTCTGATTGGTCTACTCTGCTCTGATTGGTCTACTCTGCTCTGATTGGTCTACTCTTCTCTGATTGGTCTACTCTGCTCTGATTGGTCTACTCTGCTCTGATTGGTCTACTCTTCTCTGATTGGTCTACTCTGCTCTGATTGGTCTACTCTTCTCTGATTGGTCTACTCTTCTCTGATTGGTCTACTCTTCTCTGATTGGTCTACTCTGCTCTGATTGGTCTACTCTGCTCTGATTGGTCTACTCTTCTCTGATTGGTCTACTCTGCTCTGATTGGTCTACTCTGCTCTGATTGGTCTACTCTTCTCTGATTGGTCTACTCTTCTCTGATTGGTCTACTCTGTCTCTGATTGGTCTACTCTTCTCTGATTGGTCTACTCTGCTCTGATTGGTCTACTCTTCCCTGATTGGTCTACTCTTCCCTGATTGGTCTACTCTCTCTGATTGGTCTACTCTGCTCTGATTGGTCTACTCTTCTCTGATTGGTCTACTCTTCTCTGATTGGTCTACTCTGCTCTGATTGGTCTACTCTGCTGTGATTGGTCTACTCTTCTCTGATTGGTCTACTCTTCTCTGATTGGTCTACTCTGCTCTGATTGGTCTACTCTGCTCTGATTGGTCTACTCTTCTCTGATTGGTCTACTCTGCTCTGATTGGTCTACTCTTCTCTGATTGGTCTACTCTGCTCTGATTGGTCTACTCTGCTCTGATTGGTCTACTCTTCTCTGATTGGTCTACTCTGCTCTGATTGGTCTACTCTTCTCTGATTGGTCTACTCTTCCTCTGATTGGTCTACTCTGCCCTGATTGGTCTACTCTTCTCTGATTGGTCTACTCTTCTCTGATTGGTCTACTCTGCTCTGATTGGTCTACTCTGCTCTGATTGGTCTACTCTTTGTCTCTGATTGGTCTACTCTGCTCTGATTGGTCTACTCTGCTCTGATTGGTCTACTCTGCTCTGATTGGTCTACTCTTCCCTGATTGGTCTACTCTTCTCTGATTGGTCTACTCTTCTCTGATTGGTCTACTCTTCTCTGATTGGTCTACTCTGCTCTGATTGGTCTACTCTTCTCTGATTGGTCTACTCTTCTCTGATTGGTCTATTCTGCTCTGATTGGTCTACTCTTCCCTGATTGGCCTACTCTGCTCTGATTGGTCTACTCTTGCTCTGATTGGTCTACTCTTCCCTGATTCGTCTCTCTTCTCTGATAGTCTACTCTTCTGATAAGTCTCTACTTTCTGATGGTCTCTCTGCTCTGATTAGTCTCTCTGCTCTGATTATCTTATACTCTCTGATGGTATTGCTCTGATTGGTCTACTCTGCTCTGATTGGTCTACTCTGCTCTGATTAATCTACTCTGCTCTGATTGGTCTACTCTGCTCTGATTGGTCTACTCTGCTCAGTTTCAGCTACAACTACAGTGTTTAGAGGGCCGGGCAAAATCAAATGTTATTACTGATGACTCGTTTCAGAATGAGTTCTTTCACAACCACGACATTTATCTGCACTTTGATCTATTTAACATTTCAGAACCTTTTACATTCACAAACAGCTACATTATACACTACACGGAAATAAAAAAAGGCAGAATAGGGGCACTTTAAAAATGTTTTTACATTTGAAATTTTAAACTGGATTAAAAATGGAGAAGAAAAAACAAGTTGTGTGTAAAAGAGCAGCTTGAACATTCTGCTAAACATCTACTTCTGAACAACCAATGACAGATTGTTAATTCGAGATGAATGATCCCTTTAAGTGGTCAGAGGGTGTACCTGGACCCAGGACTGCACCAGAGGCAGGTGTCTGAGTGGTGACGAGGTCTATGAAGATCCCTCGCTGTGTTACCAACGCCTTCGTTCTCCTCCGTCTCTCTCACTTTAAATCTGCAGACATGATTCAGACGGTTACTCACAAAATCTCCAAATGACAATTACATACTATGACATGATGGAGGACACATGTTATCTGAGACCGATAGTGAAACAGGTCAGTCACGGCACACCTGTGGACACATTGAGCTTCCAGCTGATATTTGTAAGAACATTAAACCAGAGCTGCGGAGAACACATTCACATCAGGAACTTTCCCCACGTGCACTCTCGTCACTCAACTCGTCTGCTTGCCCTTCATCGCTCCTCTTCTCTGGCATATTTGTGTTCTGCTCATTGCTCAGGTCTTTACTGCAGCAGGGCCGGTCAGATTCTCCTCGGCTCCCGGCAGAGCTGTCTCGCGAGCCTCTGCTTCCCTCGTTAAACAGGTTCAGGTCATCGATTGCAGAGCAGTTTTATGCAGCTGTTCAGTCTCAGTCAAGGTTTCCTCAATCACACTCGTCAGTTCTTAAAGACAGAGACAGCAAAGCAAGCATGTTAGCTTGGGATTGCACACTGTTTCTGCATCTTTAACTACGGATCAATGGTTTAAATCCATGGTTTTTTAACCAGGTGTGAGAACATAATCAAGGCAAGCATCACTGTTACTTCTAAATGCAGTTTGTGCTCATTTTTACAATCACTCTGGCACTAATTTCAGAAACATCATGTCATTTTTAAAAAGTCTAGCCACAAAACAGTCGATCACAGCCAGTCCAATGCACTAAACCTGCATTGTGCATTCATAAGTTTTGTAAAAAAAAATAAATAAAAACCCCTAAATATTCTTCACCTACATTTTACTTTTTCAACAGCAAGTCAAATACTACTTGTAGTTATTCATTGAAATTATTGATTTATTGAGGTAAATATTTAGCAATTTTTTTAACAATATTATAGCTTTTCCAGGATATAGTTTATTTTTTTATTTAACCCTACCATTGGGTTACACATATTGGGTCACTATGTTGGGTTATTTTCCAAAAATGTTGTGTCATTTCTAAAATCGCTTAACGTGCTATGTTATATACACTTGTGTATTTGAATCTATGTACACAATTAACAGTATAGAGTAAACAGTATAATTTGTGATAATAAATAATTTTAACATTAAATACCAAAGAAACATTGATTTTAAATCATGCATTTACAATACACCCACAGCTTCACATATCATATCATATTACTCATTCAATTTTGTTTATTGTTTTTTTACTCCATGCACATCTTCTTTTGGCTATTTTTGGGGTGAAAACCATACTTAAAATATGTATTATTTATATTATATCCATACTTAATAATTATAAAATAGAAACTAATTAGGACCCAATTTTCCTAATTAAAAAGAAATTAAATTGGATTAACTTGATTAAAAAACGTTTCCCAGGATATTAACATATTTAAATATTTGTATCTCAGAGAGAATTAGATATTAAATTATTAAATATTGTAGAACAAAACATGTGATATTTTTTCATCATGGTACACAGAAATACATCAGTTTAAAGGGACTAATGAAGAGAACACTACAGGGAATTAGGAAATTTGTTAGCATTATTATTATCACTTATTATTAAACTGAAAAATGGTGACTGTTAAAAAACTAAATACTAACTACATATACTAATTTTAACTAAATATTAAATTTCACCATCCTTTTACTTTTCAAAGCAAGTCAAACACTACTTGTGGCAAGGCCTTTGTAGTCAAGAAGTTATTCATTGAAATTATTGATTTATTGAGGTAAATGTTTAGCAGATTTTTTCTTTTAACAATATTACAGCTTTTCCAGATATAGTTCAATTCTTTTACGGCATGTCCTGGAAACTGTCTCTTGGTGTTTAACCATGCATAAAAATTATTTGCTTTAACAATATTGATATTTATTAATATTGATTCTTGGTGGAGCTGTGAAAGCGTAACGTACGCACTGAAAAATTTGCAACAGGAATATTTTAAATTGTGCACAAGGTTTACATGCACATCATTTAGATATCTGTGCATTTAATGACACAGAACATATATTAGTATATGTGGCGTAGAATGATCAGATGATATCGTGAATGAATAAACACAAACGTGTCAGTAGAACACGATTGGTTTTCAAGGACATAAAATATGTGAAAGCATTACTGTGTTACTGTGAATGTCTGTGATATTTTTTAAATTTGCACGAAAATAAGCTATACAGACATCGCAGAGATGAGTGCCTACTGTAATACTGGATGTGGGATTATCAGCAGAAAGTGATTTAATCTCAGAAAGGCGGACACGATAAACATAACCATGCTAAAACATACAATTCTGTTTTACATAAACAACTATGTACTTGTGTGTAAATTCTACTGTATGTTGTTCATGTAAAACAGGGAGTTATGTTCGCACCAGCCTACAAAAACAAAGAGTGGATGGGTAATGTTTCCCTTTACTCTCCAGAATGTGTGGAAATACAAACACGGCAACTTCCAGGATGAGGGGATTGCTCAGCGACACACATGTGAATACATGTAGAAAACAGGCCAATAGTGCACTTCCACTCGATCGGCTCAAACACTGTAATGTTACTATGCATTATCAACAGTGTTGTGGCATTACTGGACCATTGCCACATTGCCAGATATAAATGTAAAAAATTTCATGTATAAAAATGTAGACTGTAGACTGATGTTTATGTGGGCAAAATCAAAAGATTGAAGAGCGGCGACACAGAGCACGAATGCCAAGAGCCGCTCTGGACTGTAATGTCAAATGTGTCACACAAAGAAAAGGGATTTATTCAAACTATAGTCACTCTCACACAGTAGATATATATACACCTAATATATAAGGCTGTCAAAAGTTAATTGTGATTAATAGCATCCAAAATAAAAGTATGTGCTTAGATAATATATTTGTGTGTGCTGTACATAATTATTTTGTATATATAAATACCTATGCATGCATGTATATATTTAAGAATTATTTGTGCTTAAATTCTGTCTATATACATATAAATACAATATATATTATATAAATCTAAATATTTTATATATGAATAACACATTTTTTATTAAATATATACACATGCATGTGTGTGTGTTTATATATGCAAAATAATTATATACAGCACACACAAATATATTACGTAAACACAGAGCTTTTTATTTTGGATGCGATTTAATACACCAATTAACTTTTGCACAGCCCTACTAAATATACTTTATAATCAAACTATCCTAACGGTATAATTTAATGAGCTTTATCGGTTGACATGAGTTCTCAGATTGCCACATCACTGAGATCAGGAGCTTTCTCACCGCTGTTGTGTTTATTGTGTTATTGAGAGGAAAGTGTGCAGCACATATTTACATATTCATCTAAACGTCACTAACAGGATATCACTGTAAAGGTATTTCACACGTCTGCTTATCTCTAAGACCGTCGCTGTGGTATATCGGGTACTGACACACGATCAGTCTCTTGTGAGTCCACGTGTACGAGTGTGAGCAGTAAGTGCTGCTGCAGTTCCCCTAACGGCCACCGAATGCCGCTAATAACAAGAGCTTCTGCATTATACATATAACATCCCCTTAAAGGTACAATATGCAGGATTTTTGCAGTAAAATATCCAAAAACCACTAGGCCAAGTCACTTCCGGTGCTGCGTCAGTCTATGGTCAGAAGCCGGTTTGCGTTAGGTGTAGATAGAGTCAAATTACACTTGCTGTTTATAAAAACGTCCTGCGGTTAACGTGAATGATGTTAACAACACTGTGAGGCAGTTAACTGTCACACAAGAGTGAAAAAGAGAAGTTATTTAAATTATATATTTCGAGCTACATCAACAACTTTGAGGGTTAGTATTCTCTTATATTCGATACGAAATTCGACTAGCGAATCAGCGCTTTAAAATCGTTGCCTCCGTTTCTGAGAGAAATGGATTTTATTCAAGTTTTGCCGCTATACACTTGGCCTGCAGAACGCGCTTCCGAAAGTAAGACGCCGACTGAGATTCATTTCGGACAAACGTCATCAGGGTTCGTGCATAGAGGCTATACACAAGACGTCATTCACACAAATTCACGTTTTTGTGCTGGTAACGGTTTTGTAAAAGTAACGGTATCATTTTCAAAAACGTGCACTTTGAACCCCGTTTTCAAAAGTTTTGTGTTTTTAGGCTGCAAAAACTTCACTGTCGCCAAAGTTTTCCGAAAGTTTCCGGAAGAACACCGAAAGTTTTCCGTTTTTAGTTGAAAACAGTGTTGTGTAAAAGGCTTTACAGGAGAAATTGGATTATGGCATTAAAAATCACATTTAAAATGAAAATTTATACATTATGAAATAATGTATAAATAATTCTATTATTATTTATTTTGTTAATTTTATTCATTTATTTTCATGTTTAACTACTTATCTGTAGACAGACGGATTGTCTTTTTTTTCCACAGGCCCGGGACAAACCTGTGTCGATGTTATCAGGAGAACTGCATGTCCTCAGTACCACACTTGCTTCAAACACAGCCAACTCTGTGTTGACTTTCACATCCTGCTGTTGACCCGCTTGTCAAGTCCACTGATGGGTCTCATGTCTAATTAGCATGTCAGTATTGCCTTAAAATGTCATTAATGAAACTGCAGTCAGTTTATGCTCTTTTTTTCTACACTCTAATATAATTAAAATAAAGTTTCTTTTAGAATCCATAGAATCTTTCCATTGGAAAAAACGTTCTTTATACAGTAAAAAAAATATTGGGTTGTTTTTTTTTTAAACCCACCGTTGGGTTACACATATTGGGTCACTATGTTGGGTTATTGTTTCCAAAAATGTTGGGTCATTTTTTAAATCGTTGGGTTATTTCTAAATAATAACCGAGACTGTTGGGTTAAATACGTATGTTGTATACACTTTTGTATTTTAAATTTATATACACAATTATGTATATTTACATTACATTTGTAATAAAAAAATATTGGGGGACATATTTATTGTTTTATGCAATTCTGTAATTGAAAACAAAGTGTATTTTATTTATTAAAATAATGTCATAAATAAAAATAAATAGTTAACTTAACTGTTGGGTTACTTTTAACCAATGCACTGGGTTAAAATAGCCCACAGTGGGGAAGGTGCTACACCACACTATAGTTGGGTTACCCGTTTGAGTTCATTCATCACCCAACATTATTAAGTAAGTATAAAAGAAAAGGGTTCTTTAGATAATTCAAATGTTTTTCAGGCTAAGAAAAAAATGGTTCTTTTAAGAGCTGGTCCCTGAAGGGTTCATTGAGGTTCATCTAAATCCCACTTTTGGAAGCTTTATTTTTAAGAGTGTCAATGTCAGTGCCGTTTATGAACATATGAACGCACCTTCCATCTCCTGTTTGGGCCTTTCAAGCCTCTCCTTGTAAATCCTTTCCAATCTCTTCTGTTTCTCCTCTTGTCTCTTTCTCTCAGCCAGTGTTCTTGCTTCAACGTCATGAAAATCTACCTGAGAAAAAGGCAAGTATGAAATGTGTGATTGGACATATCACTATTATTGAGATAAACTATGTTCATCAATTATAAATATTCCCTAAAACAAGTAAAAATAAACACACACACACACATATATATATACACATATATATATATATATATATATACATACAATATCAAAATGTTATATGTATATTTATATAATAATTATTTAAATATTTATATAATATAATATGTTTATTTATATAATATTTTAATATTTCTATATATTTATATTATGTATATATATATAAAAATTCAGGTCAACGGATTAATAGCGATAATCACATCCCAAAATAAAAGTTTGTGTTGCATAATTATTGTGGGTGCACTGTGTTTAATTATTTTATATATATATATATATAAATACACACACATGCTTGTATATATTTAAGAAATATTTCCATGTATATACTATATATATATTTATATGTAATTTATATTATATAAATATAAATATTTTATATATAAATTATATTTTTTTCTTAAATATACATGCGTGTGTGTATTTATATATATCCAAAATAATTATACAAAGTGCACCACACATATATTATGTAAACACAAACTTTTATTTTTGGATGCGATTAATTCGATTAATCGTTTGACAGCCCTAATAAAAATATTCCTAAAACTTCTTAATTGTTCCTCATACAGCTAAACTTTACCAGAACACAATCTATAGCAATCTTTAATTGCATAACAACAGTGACGTGTTCAGGGTGCAAACTGATGTTATTATTATTAAATACCGTACTCACAGAAGAGGTGCAGCTGGATGAGTGACCTTTAATCTGCTTAGAAAGTGATATCCCAGAGACAGTTTCTTATACGCCTCTCCGTACGTGGCGTGCCACGACTGACACCGTCTGAATGGCGAGTGTTCCGCAGTTTCCTGGCCACCTCTTTGGGTGGAGGCAGCGGCTGCTGGGCGTCCGTCTCACCCGTGAGCTCCAGGAACTCCTGGAAGTTCGTTGATGAGAAGACCTCTGAAGTGATGCGAGCGGCTGAAAGATCTTACTGAGCATCTGGAAGGCAGAGAGCCGCATCTCTGCCGTGCTCTTGGTTCAGCTGGGTCATGATCAAGTGGTAGAAGTGGTCAATGTAGTCATTGGAAACTCTGTGGTCAGAAAAGAAGACGGTATAAGAAGACGCTGCTCTATAGAACAAACACTGTACAAACACACATACCCATAATAAACTGTGTATCTTCTATAAATGACAAACACTGATAAATAAACGCTGGGCAGAGGCCAGTTCCTCATCCTGTGACTGCACAATCTGTTCTCTATTCTCAGAAGACTTTGGGCAGAGCTCGTAACCAAAGCTACTCACTTAATAACATTGGGTTAAGAATAACCCAACAGTTAACTATAACTATATATTTTGTTTTCAAATACAGTTTGTTACAGATGAAGGTAAAATAATTTAATGCGAGGTATGCATATAGTATGGACGTCCCTATAAGAACTGGTCATTATTTTCTTTTAACTTTTATCAAAATTTAAAGTTTGATGTTTTAAGCGTGTTTTATAACAAAGACGACGCTATTATTTTATTCTTAATTCATAAGTTTAAACTACAGAATTATGAAGCAGACTCTTCATATCACGTACATTTAGTATGTATGGTCATTATTTTCTTCTACTTGTTAAAAATTAACCTTCAAATGGTCTACGTTTTCTGTTTACACTTCTGGGCTTTGGGGTCTATATGAACCCCAACAATTGATTGAGTAATTGTACAAAAAATATAAATTTTTAATCATACAAATAATATGTCATTTTTTTGTTTACTTCTCATCTATTCATTAATGCTGTGTTTTGGAGATATAAAGTACTTTTGTATCCATATACCACACAATTCCTCAACTACACCATTAGCTTGCATTTAAAATATTATTTTTTTATGATACATTGCATTTATGCTCTAGTATTAGGCCTTCATTTCTGTGTAAAAATGTTCAGATTTATGCCGGATTTTTATTATTATTTTTTTGACACATGAAGAAAATATATTTAAGTTTTTTTTTTCACATTTCCCATTCATTTCAATGTGGGGTCATATTGACCCCAAGGACCAGAAGTGTAAACATTTTTTTACATACCTTCAGAACAACCAAATCAAGCCTAGTTTTGTGTGTGTGTGTGTGTGTGTGTATAGATAGATAATGTATGAAAAGTCACAAAATCTTATTCCACTGAGATGAAGGGAACCTTTTTTTATTAAGTAAAGGTCGATTAGGGTCGTATAGACCCCATGACCCCATTGAGGGCTACGTAATTATAAGTGTACAGTATAAAGTGCAATAAAGTGATAAATCTCCAAATGGTTGCAGTGAAATGGTTACATATGAGGTGTGTATATAGTATGGGACGTCCCTATAAAAACTGGCCATTCGTTTTGTTCTACTAATAAGAAATTAGGTGTTTAGCCTTTGAATAAAAAAAAGGATTTGCAGGAAAAGGGTTTCAAATTCAATTGAGATGTTCATATGGGACGTCTCCATATGTTCCCATTAAATCTTTCCCAGAATGTTCTGAATCTATTCACGTCTTTTTATTTTATTTTCTAACTGTGAAACGGTGTTTGTGAACAAAACGATACAACCAAAAACTCCATATCATACTTGCATATTTTCTTCACTTCCTTCATTTTGTCTTGATTCAACTGTGGTTCTCCAGAGGTTGTCAACTCCTCAACCAGTTGTGAGAGCTTATCTCGCATTGTTTGGTCCATCTTGATATAACCCTAAAACAGAATGAACAGAGGATGAAAGGATTAAAATATTAGTCAATGTAACCATCACTGAGAAATAGTTGCTCCTCTGTGTTCATCATTACTCACTGTTAACTTTACTTTTGTTATGCAACTGTTGTTTACAGACAGACAGAAGATAGATAGATAGATAGATAGATAGATAGATAGATAGATAGATAGATAGATAGATAAATGATAGATAGATAAATAGATAGATAGATAGATAGATAGATAGATAGATCGATAGATAGATAGATAGATAAATAGATAGATTTCGTGCAGTAAATTCTTACAGTCTACTAGTGACTGACAGCTTCTGCGTTTCAGTCTGACTTGTAAACATCAGAAGTGTATCTTTCCTCAAAGTGAGGAACGAACGACACAACCACAACACGTAACGTTAACGTTACCTCCTCATCCACTTGCTGTAATGAAAATGGATTTATTAATTACTGGTATTGTATAAAATGTCTGTTTCCATGTGGGAATGAAGTACACTCATCTGTCTTTGGTGCCATTGAGCAGGGAATGTAAACAAAGATACAATGAGCAAAGAGTAGCAGTGAAGAGTCCACCATTTTCAAAAATAAAAGTCTCGCTCTAATGTAACATTTCACTGAAAACTGACTAAACTACAGCTGGAGCATAATCATTAATATAATTTTATAACATTTATTTTCACTGTAAAGTTGAATATGGGTGTGCCTATTACAGTTACACCTGTGCGAATCGCTTATTTAATTGGTTATTAATTAGATGCTTCCGAACGTTGCTTACGTAACAAAAACGATATTTACCCGCCCACTTACTCACGTCTGGTTGTCAGCCAATCAGCGAGGCTGAATAATGAATATTCAATAGCCAAGCCTTTGGCGTAGTCGATCCGATTGACGCACTTTGTAAATTTCTAACTTATCTGTGGGCGGGAGTAATAAACGGTAATAAAAAGAGAAATAAAGGATCTCACCACATCTGAACGTGATTGATTACATAGTCAACACAACGCTGTAAACAAACAAACAAACAAACAATCATGCTGGCACGGATTTGTGTTGTTTTCTGCTTGGCAGGTGAGTTTATCACTGGTTTTGGCTAATTAAAGTTTGGTGTTTTAAGCGTGTTTTGTAACAAAGACGACGTTATTTTTTTATCTTTAATCCATAAAAGTTCAAACCACAAAAATTATGAAGCAGACTCTTCATATCACGTAATTTAGTATGTTTTATGTGTGTGTTTCTTTTATATAGCCTTGGCAAGTGCAGCTGTGATCCCTGATGGCTCTAAAGCGGTGGGTTGATGATTATAACCTATTCCTTAATTATAACCTTCATTTATTAACCACTACATGTATTTCATGTATTCTGTGTGCTTCTCTTCACAGCCAAAGTGCTCCGATTACTTCCTTCCTATCTGTACCCGGGAGTTTAACCCTGTGTGTGGAACTGATGGAGTCACTTACCCAAACGAGTGCATGCTGTGTCTGGAAAACATGTAAATCAAGTTTCTAACGT
Organism: Hybognathus amarus; assembly: GCA_030378365.1. NCBI lineage: Eukaryota > Metazoa > Chordata > Actinopteri > Cypriniformes > Leuciscidae > Hybognathus > Hybognathus amarus. The sequence continues at coordinate 80,568 of JAQIUQ010005444.1, forward strand.
TTCAGTTTGAATGTTCTTACTAGTGTCCTACTGAAACCTTGTTGTCTGTCTTGTCATAGGGAGCTCAAGGTGAACATTGCGATATCCAGGATGGGAGAATGCTGAGAGCCGATCCACTCGTTTATATTTGGACATGATGACATGAAGGCTGGAACCACATGCTGCTTTTAAAGAATGGTTTTAATGATAAGATGAAGTGTTTATTACCTGTTGTGTCCTTTTTTTAATTGTTCTAATCCTTAAATAAAGCCTTTTATGTAGTAAGTTGTTGCTTTGTACTTTTTGTCTTGAGTTTAACTCTGTATCAGGAGCATTTCTCAGTTGAATCTGTCGCACACAAAGCACGTGAGACACTGGATTTGAGTAAATGGTCCATCTACAGTAGGACATGAGACCTTATTCAATGAGGTAATAGAACATTGTGCATGTTTGCCATTTGCTTAGAGAGAAGTGAGTGATGGATCAGTGTGTGAACACCATAAAACAATGGTAATGTCAGAGTTTGATTTAACGGTCTAATTTGACTTCTAGAGTGATAGGAAAGTGAAATGGGTAACTTTTCAAATCACTTAGTCCAAATCAAACAGCACAAAGATAACTGTTTGAATGATGCCAAGTTACAACACACACTCCGATTGCACTGGATAAACAGTCAAACACAACATTACTCCCACTGCGTGGGCCAATCATCTTCTACAGTGGTATCAATATCTCACAGACACAATGAAGGCAAGGGAACAAACTGTCCCAAATGATTCATACACCCTATATATTTACAACAAACGGACAGGCTGTTTTACATGGCCTATGGCTATAACTAAGGTACATTTTATGTGTATTTTATTACATTTATTATTATTTGTATACTGCTGTATATTTTCAAAGGGGATCATTCATGACTCATAATCATTAAAGAACATCAAATACTGCTGTTGATTTAATGAAATAGTTTGTGAGTTTAACTTGCTGCACTGATTCGACTGTGCATAAATATAATCTATTGAACTGCTGTTGTCTAAATATAATTTGAGGGACAGTAATTACTGACAGAGTTTTCATTTTGGGGTGAACTATCCCTTTAACAGTGGCAGAAGACAGAACTGTTGGGCCAAAAACAATTATTTCAGTTTTATCACTATTTAACTGTAAGAAATCCAGCATTTAATGTCTTGAAGACATGCAAACAAGATTAGACAATTGTTGCTTTTAACAAGAAGATACAGCTGAGTGTCGTCTGCATATAAATTGTATATGTTGTGTTTCTGAACAATATGACTGAGTAAAAGAAGCTAAAAGAATAGGACCCAGAATAGAGCCCTGGGGAACACCATAGGAGATTTGAGCATGAGATGAGAAACATTTCCACAAATTAACAGAAAAAGGTGCACTGCGCAACATTTCATAATACCAGTTTTTCTAACCCATACATGCATATTACCTAATAGGCTGAATGAGCCCTTCTCTGATCACTGCGGTTGCCTCTATAATCCTGTACAGTAAAATAAATAAGAGGGATTCAGAGGACGGATTTGAGACTGGCATGACATCATGCACGCTCACGCTCGCTGGCGATGTCTGGCAGGTTTGTGTATTCGCCGCCATTCTCCGTTTCAGTGAAGACAACTCGAACGACACAAATTTAGTCAACTTTCGACAAAAGCAGAAGATGGATTCAAAGAGACCGGCTCGTAGTTCATTCCAAACCCCAACGCAAACTCTACGTAAGACAAAGAAAATAAAACTGTTGTCCAGTGCCAGGTCTCAGAATAAGACGAGAGTCAACATCGGGAAGCTTTCAACACATGGAGAAGATCTCCAGTCTGACCTGAAATCGGGTCCTATACAAAGCAATAATTTGCATTGTTCATGAACATGTTTCCATAATTATACAATCATAAGTGGATACAGTAAGCACATTAAACAGTTAAACATGGAGATAGATGAAAACAAAAAACTAAGTTTTCTACTACTCCCGTTTTCCCCTAACAAATGAGTGTGTCATTTACTCAAATGCCTTTCCTTTCATATATTAAAATGACTTGCAGATTTATAACTTTATTACCTCTGAAGACATTATGACTGTAAACAAAAGATTTGTGCGGCTGATGCTCTTTTGGTTATAAACAGCTCATGCAAGCGTGCGTGCGTGTGTGTGTGGTCCATGAGCGTGCACACCTCTGGTTGCAGTTTCGCTTTTTGCCAGAGGTGGCATTGTTCTGCAAAAACTCAGAGACTTGCACAATGCACCTTAAAAGGGGTGATAAACTGAGAAATCCAATTTTATATGTATATTTTTGTTATATATTTTATATTATGAGAATATCCTGTAAGTTTCTGAACAAAAAACGTCCTTGTTAGTCCAATAAAAGCTTTTATTGACACCAGGCTCAGCAAACGCCTAGTTTTTCAAAGTGGGGAACTATGAGAGTCAAAGAGGATAAAACACCACCCCCACAGAAGAAGATTACGCGCTACTTCAACACGAACCAGTTATAGCCACCGCCCACCGATTCGTGCATTACACGCATAGCTAAATAACATCAGATCCCTACCTCGTGATGACAAACCGTATCAAAGCACCGAGCAATAAATATGTTGTTTACAAAATATTGTGCAGTGCCTGGTTGTGGAAGACAGTGCGCTGCATAAGCTTCCTCTGGATTCCAATCAGGACTGCATGGATAAACTTTATTTGTAATGACGTTCCAGCTGATGAGGTAAAACATTGTCCATCTGCTTCGCTTCATTTCACTGAGCAAGACTGGATTTGCCAAGCCGATTAAGAGTAAAGAATGGTGCTGTGCCAGTCTATACGGATCTGAACAGGAATTGTGCAACACACGGACTCTGGGTTGAACATGTATGGGCGAATCATTTCCGGTCGCCATTTTACAACATTGGACGTTTTCCAAACAATCTCCCCACGTGCAGCGACGGGTGAGTTAAACTCATTATAATATGCAAAACTGTTATCCACTCACAGCAGTGGGCATTTATTTCAAGTCTTGGTGCAAGAGCGTCCAAGTAAAAACCCAGCGTTTTTGAGCTAGGCTCAAAACTAGGTTGGAAAATAGCCTATTACTTATTCATTTTTGCATGTTTTTGAATGCAAAAACCCAAAAGTCATAAGTTGACCTCAGATAACAATATAATAAAATGTTAAAAGCCAGTTATGACCCCTTTAAAAGAACATTTTGGAAGTTTGGAAATCTCTTACCGTTACTGACACCAGTGGCCATTGAGAAACTGCAGCCAGTGCGCTCGCACGCTCGCTGGCCGCACTAGATGAGCCTTTTTTTAACTTGTACTGGAGGCTGGGTCGCTTCTTTCCATCCGCAGAGTCCATTTACGTCCGCTACTCACTGAATGGCTGCCGTACGAATGTAAGCCCAAGTAGAAAAGAATATGCATGGCAAATGTTTCACGGAAATTCGAACCCGAGCTCCTCCACACACAATTGAGCCTACAGGCTGATAGCAGGCAACCGTGGTGGACGGTCCCAGTGTCATTCTTTTTATTATACTACCATTGGCTTATAAATGTACAAATGAAGTCTCTATCTTGAAGATTTGTTTAAATAAAATCCTACTCATAGCCCCTTTAAGAAAAGATGCAAACCAACTCAGGCACAGATCCGTGATACCCAGCTACATGATCAAGTACTTGCAAAAGGATGTCATGATCTACTGTGTCAAAGGAGACACAAAATCAGTGGAGATCTCAAATGGGGCATTGAGATTTAAAAATACATTAATTGTACTAAAAAGGACCTTCGGAGCATTCTGTTCAAGACAAGACAAAAATTGTATAATATGTGTAACATTTTTATTTTTGTACTTTGAACAACTTTTTTAAAGAAGCTCTGAAACTTAGAAAATAGTTCCCTAGTTGAGTATGTTTACCAGGAACTGAATGATTTGGTGGAATTAGAGAGATTAAACTGTAAATGTTATCCATGATTGACTTTGTACAACTAAAGTGATTATTTCATTTAACATTACACACATCTACCAGCCAAAGTAAATACATCTATTGAACTAAAGGTGCTTGGTAATTGTGATGTGATGAATCAGTGGGATGGACGGTCCGCTCCCACAGTAAGAGGCGGATACAGTATTGATATAAATAACCGCATCATTTTATCACTGATCATATCGTCAGTTTAAGTGAGTTGAATCTCAAGTTGTGAATAATGTTTGCACGAGGAATCATCGTCCTTCTCTGCGTCCTAGGTGAGTAATATAATAATTTAATTTACAAAACAACTGATATTTTAGAAAGTTTTTACGATTTTAGGAACTAATTTGTAACAAGATGGTAAGGAAAGTTAAGGTAAGGTAATTTTATTTATAAAGCACAATTAAAAACAATGGGTAGTTGACCAATGTGTGTAGTTGAGAGAATGTACAGAACATTTATACAGTGTCATACACTGTAAAAATGAATATGCTTAAAAAATGTGGCAACAGATTACAAGCAATATTATTAATTAAATTTAACAAATTAAGAATTGAGTAATAATTAATCAAATTAATTCCTTAAAAGTTAACCAATTCAATTGAGTAAAACTTATAACAACAACTCAAAAAACATAAACTGAAGTCACCATTATGGTGATCGGTGTGTGTTTTAAATTGACAGTTTTCTCCTTCAGTGATTCTGCTCGTTAACATCAGGTGTCTTCAATGTTGGCAATATAAAATAAAGACTTCTTAATAAATCTTTGACATCTGTCTGTTAGTGAGATATTTCTTGTTAAATATTTTGGTGTAAACTTTACTCATTTAAAATGGTTAACTTTTAAGGAATAATTTGATTAATCGAATTTGTTCAATTTAATTAATAATATTGCTTGTAATCTGTTGCCACAATTCATTCTGATTAGATAAAGCATATTCAATTTTACAGTGTACATATATCTAACAACTCTCACAAAACAAACAAGCTACCAACATATCAGCAGTAAGACTTAGACAGAAAAGCCAGAGAAAAATACATTTTTTAAATATTTTTTTAAAAGATATTTAAAAAGATACCACAGTGGAGGCAGTTCTAATATGCGAAGGCAGACTATTCCTGAGTTTTGGACCCAAAATCACCCCAAAATGTACATCTAGACATTGGGATTGTTAAAAGTTTCTGGTCAGAAGACTTAAGTGATCTTGATGGTGAATATATCTGCAACAAAACTGAGAGATAAGGTGGTGCCATCCCATTTAGATATTTAAGATCAAACAACAAAATTTCAAAATCAATCCTATAACAGATTGGCAACCAATGTAACAAAAGCAAAATTGGAGTGAAATGGTTCCACTTTCGAGAACCTGTCAGCAATCATGCTGCGGCATCTTGAACAATTTGCAAGCATGTAAATGTCAACTGATTAATACTGGACTTTACAGCAGTCCAAACATGAGGTCACAAATGCGTGGATCACTCTCTCTAAGTCCTCAAAATACAAAAAAATGGCTTGACTTTAGTCAAGGTTCTTAATTGAAAGAAGCCTGATCGAACCTGATTTCAGTGAGTTATCAAAAAATAACCCAAGTTTTTCACCATGGATTTACCAAAGGACCTGCAATACACACTGGTACTCAGTAACAGTTTAATTGGGTCACTAGTTTAATAGTTTAGTCTGCACATTCTTTAAAAGTCTTAATTCACCTTTGCTAAAGTAGAAAAAATTAAAAATGCATAAGATGAGTCACATTCAGATATTTTTAAGTGTGATTTAAGGGATAGTTCAGAAAAAAAGTCTAAAGTTCTGTAGGGCTGTCAAACGATTAATCGCGATTAATCGCATCCAAAAAAAGTTTGTGTTTACATAATATATGTGGGTGCACTGTGTATAATTATTTTGTATATTATAATTATTCATGATTAATCGTTTGACAGCCCTAATAAAAATGATTAATCGCGATTAATCGCATCAAAAATAAAAGTTTGTGTTTACATAATATATGTGGGTGCACTGTGTATAATTATTTTGTATATTATAATTTATCATGATTAATCGTTTGACAGCCCTAATAAAAACGATTAATCACGATTAAGTCGACATCCAAAATAAAAGTTTGTGTATACATAATATGTGGGTGCACTGTGAATAATTATTTTGTATATTATAATTTATCATGATTAATCGTTTGTCAGCCCTAATAAAAACGATTAATCACGATTAATCGCATCCAAAATAAAAGTTTGTGTTTACATAATATATGTGGGTGCACTGTGTTATTTTATATATTATAATTTATCATGATTAATCGTTTGACAGCCCTAATAAAAACGATTAATCACGATTAATCACATCCAAAATAAAAGTTTGTGTATACATAATATATGTGGGTGCACTGTGAATAATTATTTTGTATATTATAATTAATCACAATTAATCGTTAGACAGCCCTAGTTTTTATCAAAAAACAACAGTAGATTTTGCATGGGCTAACCAAGAAGTTAGCATGTATGTTATTTACTCTTGCCATATCATGATAAACTTTAATCTTTGTTTTTCCTTCTTGACACAAACAGTGGCCATATCCGATGGAGCAAAGAGTGGTGAGTAAAATAAAGGCTGTACAATTGCTTCCTTCAGGTGCAAAGTAACTCAAGGTTTTTTCTTTTCTCTTCAATGTGACCAGGCTAATTGCAGGCACTCGTCTAACATATGCACAATGCAATATTTACCCGTGTGTGGATCCAATGGAAGTAACATACGGCAATGAATGCATGCTGTGTGGTGCCATCAAGTGAGTTTAAGCATGCATGCTTTTTAAAATATAGTACTATAGGTTTAAAAAAATGTTAAGAGTCTGACACTTTCAAACATTAATATTCAATTTAATCTCTTTTTTTTAGGGCATCAAACACTAAAATCTTGATCCAGAAGGAAGGCCCATGTGGAGAACACAGCAATTGCAACAGGCTTGACAGACCTTTAGTCGGCCACTCAGGTCTAATTCATTACGACCTGAATGTGTAATGGTTTAATCCGTAAATAAATGTTGCATATTGAGGCTGTTCTCTTGGTTCTGTTTTCTCTTTCAAATCCTGGAGAGACAAGATGATAAAATAGGGGAAGATTTACTTTGATAGAAACACCCAAACCATATCTAGAGATCTGAGCAGAATATCATATAAAGTGTGTGCTGTAAGTTGCATTCGATCAGCGGGTCAAGGTCTCTGTCGTGTTACTGTCTTTCCACGTGGAAAGAGTAATTTGGTCAATTTAAAAATAAAATCATGTACTAGCTCATTATTTAATCTGACTCCATAAATGAAAAGGTTATAATGATATCTGCGCATTATTAAATGTAAGCGAATGTTTGACTATTCTTTTTAACTCTTTACTAAAAATAATGTCAGAGTTGATTAGAATAATCAAACATTTACAATTTATTATATCAGGTAAATGTATCATGTCAATTTCATAATCAGTTCAAAGATAATAGATAAAGAAAATGGAAATGCTCTGGAATAAAGAGACCAGATGCAATATTTTGATATTATAAAATACATGATGCGAAGTGTTTTGGACTTCACATCACGGGCTGGTCTAGGCTTACAGAATCCCCAGTAACACCTCAATGCAGTACATGAGATCCACGGGGAGGAGTCAGATCAAGATCCAAGGGGTGGAGATGGGTAGGATTAGCAGGTTGGGTTTAGGGATTAGGGGCAGAGTTGGGTAGGTTTAGGTGTATGTAAGGTGGGAGGAGTTGGATCTGGATCTCTCATTGTTCTTCCCCTGCTGCATGTCCTCCGCCACAACACCATCTGTCATTCCTCCGCCACCAGAACCCATGCAAATTCGACAGTTATCACCTGACCAAGCGGAGCGTCATCTCAGAATCCAACATTGTCCTAATTATCAACAATCATAATCAACATCTGTCCTGTGTGACCCCAACAACTGGCAGTGAGTACAATTCAACTTCCTCCAAGAGTAGAAACCCTATCTTGTACCACAGTTTATGTTCTAACTTCTGATATATGTGTCTCAACGCAAGCCCTTATAGACACCGGTTCAGCGGAGAACTTCATCTCCACCCAACTCCTTCAGAAACTAAATGCAGCCAAGAAACGATGTTCCCAAAATCTGGGTTTCCCCATTCTGCCTTGCCGCGATTTTATTCGCGCTGCTAGGCAGTCTGGATACCATGAACCAAAATTTCCCCTGAAATAGGGAACCAATCACAGAACGGGGAGGGAGCACAGGCGCATTTGAATAGACATTCGTAGCACCCAATAATACGGCTCTGGGCATTCGTAAACCACGCCTCAAATACGAGAAATTGAACATGTGGTTTCCAGACCACGTTTCATTCTCAATTACCCCTTTTCCACTAAAAAATAACTGGTTCGGAACTGGTGCTGGTTCAAAGTCGGTTTGGAGTTAGTTCAACTGCCGGAACCCGTTCAGAACCTGTTTGTTTTTTTCACTGACGAGAGCGCCAGGGAACGACGTCGTTACGTCACTGTGTACGTTGCCATAAAGTCTTAGCTAGAAACGCTTGCAAGTACAATTGAAATATTCAAGTCTTTTAATCTTTCGTTTGATATGTAATCTTTTCTGATAAGTTATGTACCCGTCTTGTGTCTTTTTTCTTTCCATTTATTTGTTCTATATTGTGACTGTTTTCTTCTTTGCTTATAATGTTTTCAATAATAATAAATAAAAAAAATAGAAATGCTTGCGCCAACTTCAAGCATAACAATTACAAAGGCGGACTCCATCGTGTTTCTGCAAATGTCTTTCTCCTGGCTTTGCCAATCCTATATTATAATCAGAAAAAGATGTTTAGAGCACATTAAACCCGCCCAGCCCCCGACGTAAGTATGATGTGGGAAAAGAATGGTTCTAGTCCAGCAAAGAGTCGGTGCCGCTTTGGAACCAGTTTTCCCGGCCGCGACTCGGTTCTTTGGCTGTCAAAACAAAAAGAGACTGGTCGCGTGCAGGCACCGGCTCTCGAACCGGCTCTCAAAATGCTTTGGTGGAAAAGGGGCTAATGATACGTGGTCTGGCGTTAGCCAGGCTACGTATCCACACCATTCAAGGCAAAGCTGTTGGGAAGGGCGCATTCGTCACTTCTCACCTACCCTGACGCTCCGCAGTGGATGTTTACACATGGATGACATTACCTTTATGGTGCTGGAGGAATCCTCGGCAGATCTCATCCTGGGACGCCCGTGGATGATTCAACTCCAACCACACATCGACTGGAGGTCCGGTGAGATACTCTAATGGAGTGATGAGTATTTCATATCTTGTCTATCTTCTGTTCAAAGAATTCCAGGCAAATCTTCATCTTCATCTAACCAGAATCATCAGAGTCTCACAATCCACTCCACCTCCGTGGAAAGTACAGACATCACTCACCAGATTGAAATTCCTTCAGAATACCACAGACTCCACCCACTCAATCACTCTCCCCTGATTACTAATCACCACACCTGTACTTCGTCACCTGTTCACTATACACACTCTTCATTGACTGATCTCATCTTTCCATGAATGCACAGACTCTAACTTGATCCTTACCTTTTCCACTTGCCTGCCGTCCTACTATCCCCATCAGTGACTCTCGTCCACATCTGCCATCAGCCTCGTTCAGTTCTCTACCTGAAGGCCAATGTTATTCATCAGCTAAATTCCATTCAACTCTCTTCATTGTGTTCAACTCACCATTTACATCTGCTGGTTTTCGTGCTTCTGTTCACACATCATGCCCAACAAACTTAATTCCACTCGTGTATGGATCCGATAGAAAACAATACGACAATACATGCAAGCTGTGTGCTGATCAAGTGAGTTTAAACATGCATGCATTGTAAAATAAAGTACTGTAGGTTTAAAAATAGTCTGTCACTTTCAAACTTTAATTTTCAATTTAATCTTTTTTAAGGTCATCAAACAAACAAATCTTTATCAAGAACCCAGGCCCATGGTTAACCCTTCCAATAACTTAGTTCGGCTACTCAAGTCTCATTATTTATGACCTAAATGTGTAATGGTTAATCCATAAATAAATGTTGTATATTCAAGCTGTTCTATTTTTGCCCTCAAATATTGGAAACACATGATAATAATGTGTGTGTATTTTAACTCCTGTTAGATACATTTTCAGGGAGACTATCTGCAGCCTCAAAGCTATCAGTTGGAAACCGAGAAAGTGTAGTACCATAACACTCAAATTTATTAAAGAAAGCTCATAAAAATACACAATATAAAGCAGATTCGCCCATCGATGGCCAGGCCATCCAGTCAAATACTCAAGATCAACCTTTACCTTATATGGCATATTAAGAAATACGAGTTATCAAGAGTTGTCAGATGTTCAAAGGTATATGTGTGTTGAGTGTATACGTGTGTCCAAGGCTTAGTTCTTGTTTTTGAGTCTATGTGCAGATAACATAACGGAAAAAAGTTACACAATTAGAGTCTTACACAAGATAGTCAAAAGTGGAGTCTTGAGAAATAAGAAAATATGGTAACAATACTGTTTCTTACTTACTTCAGGAAAGATTATAATTAGGCCTATTCATTTTCATAATTACCTTAGTAAAAGTACAACGGTAATTAATTTTTAAAGTACTTAAAACAGTGATTTGGTGACGCAAGAGCGTGGGCATTTGCGCCCCTTTTTTGGAGAGTTCTTAGCGCTGCCAATTTGGCACTTGAATTGCTTTTAAAGGTGTAATTTTTTATTCTAAAATGTTTGTGAAACGAGTATTAGGCAGTATTGTTGGCTACATGTTAAAACGGAATAAAATATATGCTGTTGGCCTATTAAGAAATGTTCTCATCTGAAATAAAGGAAGATATCATGTAAAGAGTAATTGTTGTGTATTTTGTATATTTTATTGGTGCCTCATCCAAATGGTTGCAAAAATGTACGCATGATATTTTTTAAAAATCATTAAATGAACAAACTTGGAATGGACAAGTTTAGTTTATAACTTATGAAGCACATTTAAAAACAACAGATGTTGAAACCAAAGTGCTGTAACAAATATGACAGTAAAACAAACTCAAAACAAATTTAAACGTGAAGATACAAAAAAAACAAATGGACAAATTAAAATGTTACACCCTCAAACAGATTTATAACATAATGAATAAATATGACAATGTGGTATTTAACAGGTCCTTTTAACATTATTAACAGTGGCAGAAGACAGAACTGTTTCAGTTTTATCACTATTTATCTGTAAGAAATTCAGCATTTAATGTCTTGAAGACATGTAAACATATTAGACAGAACAATTGTTGTTTTTTTAACAGGAAGATACAGCTGAGTGTCGTCTGCATATAAATTATATGATATGTTGTGTTTCTGAACAATATGGCCGAGTGGAAGCATATATAAGGCTAAAAGAAGAGGACCCAGAATAGAGCCCTGGGGAACACCATAGGAGATTTGAACATGAGATGAGAAACATTTCCCCAAATTAACAGATAAAATTTCTGTCCTTAATGTAAGATACAAACCAATTCAATCAAGATCATGATCAAGTCTTTGCAAAAGGATGTCATGATCTACTGTGTCAAATGAGAAACAAATGAGTGGAGATCTCTAATGGGGCATTGAGATTTAAAAACACATTAATTGTACTAAAAAGGACAAACATGTGATAATATGTGTTTTTTGTTTTGAAGAAGCTCTGAACTTAGAAAATAGTTCCCTATTTGAGTATGTTTACAGGAACTAAATAATTTGGTGGAATCAGAGAGATTAAACTGTAAATGTTATCCATGATTGACTTTGTTGTACAACTAAAGTGATTATTTATTTGACATTACACACATCTACCAGCCAAAGTAATTACATTGAAGTAAAGTTGCTTAGTAATTGTGATGTGATGAATCAGTGGGATGGACGGTCCGCTCCCACAGTAAGAGGCGGATACAGTATTGATATAAATAACCGCATCATTTTATCACTGATCATATCGTCAGTTTAAGTGAGTTGAATCTGAAGTTATGAATAATGTTTGCACGAGGACTCATCGTCCTTCCTCTGCGTCCTAGGTGAGTAATATAATAATTTCATTTACAAAACAACTGATAATAGGAAGTTGCTAATTTGCCACAAGAGGACCTGCGATACACACCGGTAATCAGCAACAGTGTAATTTGGTTCATAATGAAGAATTTGATTGTTAGTCTGCACATTCTCACCTTTGCTAAAGTAGGATAACTGAAAAATGCGTAAGATGAGTCACATTCAGACATTTTTAAGTGTGATTTAAGGGATAGTTCACAAAACAAAAAAGTCTAAAGTTCTGCTTTTGTCCAGCAAAACTTTGCATGGGCAAAACAAGAAGTTAGCATGTATGTTATTTCCTCTTGCCATATCATGATAAACTTTAATCTTTGTTTTTACCTCTTGACACAAACAGTGGCCATATCTGATGGAGCAAGAGTGGTGAGTAAATAAAGGCTGTACAATTGCTTCCTTCCAGGTGCAAATAACTCAAGGTTTTTTCTTTTTCTTTTTATGTGACCAGCCTGATTGCAGGTCCTCTGACTTACCAATATGCACGAAGGAATATGCACCCGTGTGTGGATCCAATGGAATTAACATACAGCAATGAATGCATGCTGTGTCTTGCCATCAAGTGAGCTTAAAAATCCATGCTTTTTAAAATAAAGCACTGTAGGTTTAGAAACGTTTAGAGTCTGTCACTTTCAAACTTTAATATCCAGTTTAATCTCTCTTTTTAGGGAAACAGGCACTGAAATCTTGGTGCAGAAGGAAGGCCGATGTTAAATAAACATCTGCAGGAGTAACACAGGAAAGGCACCATGATTCAGCTTCGACAGGCCTTTAGTCGGCTACTCAAGTCTCATTCATTATGACCTGAATGTGTAATGGTTTAATCCATAAATAAATGTTGCATATTAAAGTGAATTGTGTGAATTCTGTTTTGTCCCTCAAATCTTGGAAAGACACTATAAAATGGGTGAATATTTATTTGGAAGGAGGCGCCCAAACCATATCAAGAGCAGAATAAATGATCTGGGCTTTTAATTAATTAATTTGTTTTTTGTTTTGTTTTTTACTCCAGTTCAATTCATTTTCATGTAGCCTCAAAGCTAAAGCAGATTCATCCACGATACAGTCATATATCTCAGATCAAATTTGACCTTATATGGCATATTAAGAAATATAACAAGAGCTGTCAGATTCTCAAAGGTGTGTTGAGTGTAAGTGTGTCCAAGGCTTACTTCTTGTTTTTTCATCTCTATGATGTGCAGATAACATAACGGAAAGAAGTAACACAATTGCAGTCTTACACAAGAATACTCAAAAGTCGGAGAAATAAGTAAGGGATAATGTAATTCGTTCTAAAATAAACCCAATAGTGTGAAGTCTGAAGGGGTTTATTCTGAGAGAATAATTTTTGCTAATTCGTACATATTTTACAAGTTACTAAATACGTATGGGTTGGGCCTACAGGGAGGAGGTGTAACAGCTTGTGGACTGATGCAACACAAAAAAAATAAATGATGACAAAATGAAGGAGATCATTGTTGACTTCAGGAAAAAGCAGCACACTCACACACCACTCCTCATAGTAGTCATTAGCTCTAGAGAATGTCTAATACGGGAGAATTGGCACTGTCTGGTTACTTCCCGATTCTGGACTGGCTGCAGTAACACGTCTCTGTCCATACGGGGGCGCTCACAGGCGGAGTGCAGAATGAATGGAGGTCTATGGAGCAATGCCCCTGAAAATCCACTTTTCTCAGGATATAATTTTTTGTCTAGTAAATTGAATGTTGTATTTGAAAGAAGATGCAAAGAAATGATACATTTCTGGGCGTTGGATTTTTTGTCTTTTATTTGCTTTAAAAAGTCGTCATACACGTCGTGCGACCAGGGACCTGCTTTACGGCAATCCTTCAGTCACACTGGTGCTTCCTCGTGTAGACAGACGAGAGAAGCCGCGAAATTAAAAAATGTTATTGTGTCACGAAATGTAGTTTCAATAGTTTTTCAGTCGACAGTGTAGTTGTTTAAACTACACTGACAGTCAAAGCAGCGTAAGTAACATCATGAAAGTGTGGACCGGGAGAGTTTATTGTGCCATTTGGGACAGGGCCATAGCCATCACTGGGTGTAAAAAGACTGTATACAAACTTACACTCACTGGCCACTTTATTAGGTACACCTGTCCTAACTAACTCGTTAACACTTATTTCTAAGCAGCCAATCACATGGCGGCAACTCAGTGCATTTAGGCATGTAGACATGGTCAAGACAATCTCCTGCAGTTCAAACCGAGCATCAGTATGGGGAAGAAAGGTGATTTGAGTGACTTTGAACGTGGCATGATTGTTGGTGCCAGAAGGGCTGGTCTGAGTATTTCAGAAACTGCTAATCTACTGGGATTTTCACGCACAACCATCTCTAGGGTTTACAGAGAATGGTCCGAAAAGAAAAAACATCCAGTGAGCGGCAGTTCTGTGAGCGGAAATGCCTTGTTGATGCCAGAGGTCAGAGGAGAATGGCCAGACTGGTTCAGAGCTGATAGAAGGGCAACAGTGACTCAAATAACCACCCGTTACAACCAAGGTGGGCAGAAGAGCATCTCTGAACGCACAGTACGTCGAACTTTGAGGCAGATGGGCTACAGCAGCAGAAGACCACACCGGGTGCCACTCCTTTCAGCTAAGAACAGGAAACTGAGGCTACAATTTGCACAAGCTCATCGAAATTGGACAATTGAAGATTGGAAAAACGTTGCCTGGTCTGATGAGTCTCGATTTCTGCTGCGACATTCGGATGGTAGGGTCAGAATTTGGCGTCTACAACATGAAAGCATGGATCCATCCTGCCTTGTATCAACGGTTCAGGCTGGTGGTGGTGGTGTCATGGTGTGGGGAATATTTTCTTGGCACTCTTTGGGCCCCTTGGTACCAATTGAGCATTGTTGCAACGCCACAGCCTACCTGAGTATTGTTGCTGACCATGTCCATCCCTTTATGACCACAATGTACCCAACTTCTGATGGCTACTTTCAGCAGGATAATGCGCCATGTCATAAAGCTGGAATCATCTCAGACTGGTTTCTTGAACATGACAATGAGTTCGCTGTACTCAAATGACCTCCACAGTCACCAGATCTCAACCCAATAGAGCATCTTTGGGATGTGGTGGAACGGGAGATTCGCATCATGGATGTGCAGCCGACAAATCTGCAGCAACTGTGTGATGCCATCATGTCAATATGGACCAAACTCCCTGAGGAATGCTTCCAGCACCTTGTTGAATCTATGCCACGAAGAATTGAGGCAGTTCTGAAGGCAAAAGGGGTCCAACCCGTTACTAGCATGGGGTACCTAATAAAGTGGCCGGTGAGTGTACAATGAGATTGTTCATGTTCAAACAAATTGTTGAGTCCGCGAGGGTGCATTGAGATAGTGCTGGGCGGTTTGACCAAAAATTGATATCACGGTTTTTTTCAAAATCATAACGGTTTTTCGGTTCGGTTCCGGTTTTTATTTATTTTTTTTTTATGCAGTCAGGTGTTCAATGCATTTTCTACTGGTTAAGAGAGGAATTACTGCAGTAAATTGACTTAGGATGGTCTATTTTACTGTCATTAGTGAATATTGTAGAATAATTCCACACTAGTAATACAGGTTTGCATGGCCCCAGAAAATTATGCTGTTTACAAATAAGAGCCATTCATGATTCTAATGAAGTGAGGAATCAAAATGCAAAGACAACTGCAGTCAAAATACAGAACTTTTATTTTAAACAACACAATTAGAACAACTTGGAATACTTTTGCTAGTTCAAGTACAAATCCACAAACATTACGTGCATTCAAGTAAATATAAAAGGAAATCTTGTCTTGCATTGCTTTTGAGGTCTATTAAAGAAATTAAAACAAAATTATGCAACTTGCATTAGTTATTCGTTCAAAAGTATTGCTTCGAAACCAGAACAAATATAAAATAAATATAAAGTGCTAACTTACTTGGCACACAGGATTATCCTGTATAATGGAAACAATATTTGGCTCAACTTTTCTTTAGCTTTCCCTGTGTTACATGCTGATGTGGAGGGCGCTAAATCCGCGGCTGAATCCGCGGCTGATTTAATACATTCTTGATATTCCAAGACATGTTTGCGGCTAAGG
This sequence comes from Hybognathus amarus, assembly GCA_030378365.1. Classification (NCBI taxonomy): domain Eukaryota; kingdom Metazoa; phylum Chordata; class Actinopteri; order Cypriniformes; family Leuciscidae; genus Hybognathus; species Hybognathus amarus. The sequence continues at coordinate 96,726 of JAQIUQ010005444.1, forward strand.
CGCTGGAGCAATTTGCTTGTGTTGCCGGGTCATTCTCCCCAGCGGAGAATTTTAGCCGGACAGCACTTACATAATGGTTGTTTGTTCGACGTTGGATTTTTGGAAAACAAAAAACCTCCAAACAACAGTCCCGGCTCCTCTTTTTGGCACAAGTTCTTCTTCGGTGTCATCACTGTCATGTTGTACTAATTCTTCAGCATCCATCGTCCATGTAACGTAACAGAGCGCTGCTGTTTGTTTACCCTCGTCGGTGCTCAGTAGTGCAACGGGTAAAGGGTCCGTCTGAAACAGTGTCGCGCACTGCCACTCTATGGTCGCGCAGCGTAACGGTCGTTCCGAACGTTGTATAATTAAATACACCGGTATGGCGGTTTTATTCAAAATCAAAATCGTGACGAAAATATAAACCGGTTTTCGGTTTGAACGGTTTACCGCCCAGCACTACATTGAGAGGTATTTTTGGGACAGATCTCGATCGTCACGCCTGTGAAAAGCCTTATCCCTCTCCATACAGAGCTGAATAAACTTAAAAATCATCTCATCAGTCCCTTTATTAGAAATAAAATATTTATTTTATTTTCCCAAATCTTATCCATGTGAACTAAACAGCCAGCTTTTACAGTTCTATATTTGTATATGCCATCTGGGCATTAGAATAGATGTCATGGTTATGTAAGTAATAAATACAGTTGTACATAATAATAGCCTACATAATATTCAATTTTAACACAAAAGATGAATTTAAGAACACATTTATAGGTTTCAAAATTCATACTACGTGTATATGACTCAGTTAAGCCATGACATTTGTTCTATTTATGTAATGAATCATAATGCAATCGTATATTCAACAGCTATTACGTATGAGATACAAACCACTGCTCCGATAATATTTTTATAAACTGTAAGTAACAACTGGTAAAATGTACGCCTCGCCTATGTCATAAAAAACATAATTAAACTCTTAAATATTCTCTTCTCAGCCATGTTTACAGTCCCTGAGCGAAATCTCCTCCCTTTTTTTTTTCTGATTGGCATTTCAAGGATTCCTGGGTAGTTAAAGTGCGGTGGAGCCTGCATCTATGCGGGCTTCGCAGAAGACCGCTTCAAGGTAGGGCTGGGCGATTTTTTCCCTTAAAAAAATCTGCGATTTTTTTATACAAAAACTCGATTTACGATTTACGATTTTATTTATTTATTTTTTTTATCAAGTAGAATTTCTATAACTCTCTGAGTTGAACTTATTATAACTCTTTTGTGTGTTAAACACAATCTAATTAATACAACTTCATTATAAAGAAAAACAACAAATCCCAAAAAATATGATCATAATCTATGACAAAAATGCTATTATAAACTATTATATAAACTATTATGCTATTATAAACTAGATTAATGGATAATTCAGCAGTACAATTTAGTCTAGAAAACTCACAAGTGCACAATATTGAATAAAATCTGAACATTTAGGGGAAAAAAAACATTTAGTGGGGAACAAATACGAGACAAGTGTAACACTAAATCTGGTCAAACTTTACACATTGCTCTTTGTATTGTACATTCATGAAAAACAAGATAACAAAAATCAAAAGGATCAATTATTATATAGTCTGGTCTACTATACAATTGAGACATGTTCTAAATGTATAGCACAGCTGTTTAATGAGACAGTAACATATGATAGATAGGACAGAACAAGAAAAGGCTATTAATAATCTTTCATTGCGCAAAAGTATAATGATATGAAAGGCTCCAATACATCGCGGGCCGCGGCACAAAGCGCTTATGCGCATTCCGAGCGCTGAATGATGCGCTTGAAGCCACATGGAGTCACAGCACGCAGCCCAGACATGAGCCCAGCGCGTCGACTCCGCAGTCCGCGCACTGAACAGTTCAAAGCACAAAGGAAATTAAATACTGATTCGTGTATAATATACAGTATCTAGCTATGCAATCGTTCATTGAACCTTTACTTTTAACAGTTTTAAATTTCAATTACTGTGCGCGTAAAGAACAATAGTGCTCTGACTAGTGTTTTGCTCTAACAGACACCCGGTAGAAGTAACGTCATGATTTAGTTACAGCAATATTCCAGCAAGACAAAGTTGTTTTATGCGAAACCATAGACGTTTATCTACAGATCGAGTATAATAATAGGAACATTGAATCATTAGCTACATCCTCTTAGAGAGAGTTTCATTGTATTGACTGTCGTAACCGAACTGTGGAAACCCTGAAGGAAGATTTGGTGAATGCAAAATGTAAGTTACACTATACTGAAGAGGGGAGAAAAAAAATCTAAAAAATCGATTTTTGAAAATATGAATCGATTTGACCTGCCAACTCGATTTTTATTTCAAATCGATTTTTTTCCCAGCCCTACTTCAAGGGTACAAAGGGGGCGCTGCTGAGCACACTCCGAGCATTAAAATGCTAAATGGGATGGCCTACGGACTCGTAGACTCAGCGAGCACGCCGTATCAAGTCCACGAGACCAAGCAAGGCTATTTGGGACAGGGCCTTTCAGTGCATAAGCCTTTAAATGATAATGAGTCTTTGCTGACTCCACCCCTCTTTTCTGTGGGCCACAGTGCATGTGGAGTGTTGCCTTGACAATAGTTGAGGGTATAGTACGGGCGGCAAATCAAAGTCAAAAAGAACCGAGCGCACAACCGATGCTGGCGCCGTGTAAAATGACATCGTAGAGGAAAACAGATCCGCACGCGAGGAAACGAGGACTCGCGAGCTCATTCATAACCTGTGCGCGCTCGTGACATCTCCTCTGTACGCAATACAAGCCCTCACGCGCGCATGATCATTCTACACGCCCTCGCGCTTGATCTGGTCTCGCCTGCTGCTTTTGCTTGCTCGAACAAAAGTTATTTTGACAGTCGAGGGTGGGACTCCCCTTTTCCGGAAGTCAGTTGTGATTGGACGCTGTCCAATGACTTATAATTCACTGGACTTGAGTTGAGACATCATTTAATTTGTTTTATTTATTGTGGTTAATTAATGTGTAATGTGGTTTAATGCATTGTTAATATACCAGATACTTTTTTAATAGAAAGTTTTAGTGATTGTTTAATAGATAGTTTTAGTTGCATTGTGTTGTTAAGAGATATTTACAGACTGTAATGACACATTTCCATGGTTATTAGCATTGTAAATCTTCCAAAATTCTTATGAATTTTTACATAATATTAATAATAATAATATAAATTGTTCATTATATTTTCTATTAAATGTAAAAGGGGTTCTGGCTTCTGAAGTTTAGATATAGAACACAGCATATTATAGCTTAAAAATGCCTTTTCAATATTTGCTACCGAATACAGAGAAACAATATTTAGGTATGTGGACATTTCAATAAATAGCGGCCGCCATTGTGTTCCAAATCTCTGTGCTGCATTTTCCTGACTCATTTTGAGCGGGTCTCTGAAAATGCGCTGTTTTCATTGACTCGCTGTGGGAATCCTTGATTATTTTTAGCCAATCACATCATTAGGGGTTTCGACTGCACATTTGTTTTAATTTTTTTCTAGTCAGGCTGCATTTTCCTCCTAAAAGGCGATTTCAAACAATACGGAAGAATTCAACTGTCACGAAATTATTTTTACCCACTTTAGTTTGGACACTTTCCAGAGGAAGGTGGACATGAAGAACATATGTTTGTGGTGTGCTGTACAAAATTTCATGGCCGTTTAACTTCCCCACCTGTAGAAAAGCTGTCAAAACGCAGCGCTGTCGTGTGGCTACACTCAACATTTGTGTGGTCTCCTCCACTTTCTTTCCTCCACCAGCGTTAGTATTGTTAACTCTATATTCTTACATAACTGGAAATAGCATGAATAAGCCAAAATCCATCTTTTAAATTAAGGATATATAATTTTCCTTGGATTGTTGTTTTCCATTCAATTATTTTGTATTTTCAACAACTGCTCGTCAGAAAAATACTATAAAAGATAGGCCAAATCAGTCTTTATGTGTGTTAAAATCAAGTAAAAATCCAAATAACTATATGAAACCCACGTTAGATCCAAATAACTATATGAAACCCATCTCCACAGAAAATTTCATTAAGATATCTTGAATATTGAGAAAGTTATGAGCATTTTTGTGAAAAAACAACTTGTTTTCGGTCACACTAAATTCTATTGTTTTCACCTTAGAAATGAGACAAAAATAGGCGCTGATTACTGAACTATAAAATGTTGTAACTTTCTTCATACTTGACATATTTACTTTTTCTTTTTATTTTGTAAAGGGGGTACCCAGGTCTTTCCACATATGCTATCCATTTGTCTATTTGTTGAGTTTTAATTTTTTGTCCACATACCTACAATATTAAATCCAGCAAATTAATAAACCCAGCAAAGCTATTACAACATTATATGGTGATCTTAAAGCGTTAGTTCACCCAAAAACGAAAATGAAGTCATTAATTACTCACCCCATGCTGTACCAACCCCGTAAGACCTTCGTTCATCTTCGGAACACAAATAAAGCTGGACCACTCCTCCATAGACTGCCTCCATGGACTAGCTCTTGACGGCCCATAAAGACATTAAAGAGAATGTTTAAATATTCCATGTGCCTACAGTGGCTCAATTATAAGTTTATCAAGCGACGAGACTACTTTTTGTGCGAAAAAAAAAACCATAAATAATGACTTTATTCGACTATTCCATCACTTCCTTATGGGCGCATGTGCAGAACTTGAGATGACGACGTTCTTCTTCAAATACTTCTTGTTACCGGCTGCTCACCGCTTAGGAAGTATTACCGCCACCTACCGTATAAGATGATGTGCTGATATAGCCGGAGCGCGATCATCATCTTGTACATGAATAGACAAGACAAAAAGCTTTGACATTTTGACAAAAAAACACGCAAGAACTTTTTTATTTTATAAATATCTTCTATCTCTGTGTGCGCGAGTTTGTTTGTGAGAGAGCTCGCGCAGCACTGATACATGAGATCGTACAACGGTCGTTTTTAATAAGTAGCCTACGCCAACTCTAGTTTTCATACAAAATAAATACGTAACACAATTCGGTACTTTGGTTATTAACATAATAACGTAACACACAGGGCCGTAGCCAGCTATGAGGTCATCCGAGGTCCGGACCTCGGTAATTTTTTTTTACATTCAAAAATAAAATGTCATGCTCTCTGAATGATTAATTAGACGTGTTTAAACCACCTCAAATGAGTGTTCGCAATTCATGTTGCTGCAAAGCTAGCGTAGCTGAACTGGGCTCGACAACGCGTTTTGAAGTCTCCGTGTTGCCAGATCCTCCTAATGGAAAGGTGCAGTAATCTCATGGACCTGTTTTTCTGATTTAATGTGACACTTTAGGAAGTTATCTAAGTGGAAATTTGCATGTTATGGTTGGTGAAATATTCATCTTATTTCCAAAACACAAGCTTTGAACTAATTTCGGATTATTATTATTATTATAATAATTTTGTTTTGCTTGTTTTGCGTAGCAATATCTGGCAACATTACTGTCGGCGTATAAAAATTTGCACAAATATACCTGACACAGCTATATAGACATGCATACATGCATGTATATACACATATAGTACATACATACATATATATATATATATGTAAATCCCTGTGTAAAAGTGTATGCTGCTTCATGTCCATGGATATATGTGACCAATAGCCTAACTATTATTATAGCACAATTCTTTACAATACACCCCGGACCTCACTAATTTTCAGACCCTGGTTACGGCCTTGGTAACACATGCAGTCTATCAACACTGTGAATGAAAAAGAAATAAACGCCTGTTTCTCCAGATTCGCCTGTTTCTCCAATTTGCATGGCTGAATGTCTTCCTCTTATCTGAGTTACCATGAATGAATTACGGAGTATTTTTTCAATAATCCTTGCTATCCCGTCCCGTGTGAATTTTAAATTAACTCAAATGCAATATTTCATCAGCATCATACAACATCAGTATACGTTTAAGAAAAGGCGACAGATGTTTCAGAGGCAGTGGATGAACAATGTTTCCAGCAGAGGGAGACAACATTACGCAAATGGATGTCACGAACAATAATTCTATAAATTCTATAATAATTCTATAATTTCTATAATTCCCTGGCCCAGAACGCAGTTAATCATGAAACACTCGTTAAAATAAAGCTTTGTTTACATAAATGTTACCACAAGGAACCTTCAATATTCCCACTGTACATTTCTTTAAAGTTGAAAACGGTTCTGTCGACTATTAAAATGTTCTTCACACTAAGAAAAAAATATATATTTATTTTAAGAATTTATTTTAAGATAACTGAAAAATAGTTCTTCAATGACATCCCTGTGAAAACCTCCTTTGCGGATGCAATTCCAAATAACTAAACTTCTAAATAAAAATTAGAATATCGTGCAAAAATACATTTTATTTCATTTTATCAACTTAAAAGGGGAAACTAAAATATTATATAAACTCATTATATGCAAACTGAGATATTTTCAAGCCTTTATTTGTTATAATGTTGATGATTATAGATTACAGATATGAAAACTCCAAATTCAAAATTAGAATATTGTGAAAAGGTTTTCATATCTGTAAGTCATAATCATCAACATTATAACAAATAAAGGCTTGAAATTTCTCACTTTGCATGTACTGAGTCTATATAATACATTAGTTTCACCTTTTAAGTTGAATTACTGAAATGAACTTTTGCACAATATTTAAATGTTTCGAGTTTCACATGTAGCTCCTATAAAAACCAGCAGAAACTTCACTCTTAATTCAATTCTTGAATCAGTCCTTGCTATTTTTAAGATTTATATGATTTTAATGAGTCAATATATTTGGTTGGGTGGGGGGACTTAAAGAATTGGTTGTCATAATTATTTCGATAATCATTATACTGTTTTTATACATCGTGTTACAGTAGTTTTGCTTTCACATCTGATTCATTATCTAAGAAAGCTTTCGGTTACTTTAGTAAAATTTGATTTATTGATATTTAATGTTTCTAATCAACTAAATGCGTCTGTAGAGGAATTGTTTCTTACAAACATGCATGCATTCAGTTTCTCATTGTAAGAAAAGCACTCAATAATAATAGTGCATAACCTTCAGAACTGTTTTATTGACAATAATATGAAACTCATATTTAACCATATAATTGATCATAAGTCGGTGTCAATCATTGGCAGATTTTCATCTTACATTTGGTAGAAAACTTGATTTATGGCTGGTAATATATGCTCCATTACATGAGTACTTGCATTTATGTAAATAGTTTTACATAACTTCTGCCATCATCATCATTCTTCAACATCACTCTTCATTATAATGTCAGACAGCTGACCAATCATATCAATAACAGTATCTGTACATCTAATTGTGTTTAGAAGGGAATTGATTGCAATTCTACAGTATTTTTGTTTTTCTAGCCTGATTTTTAAAAAAATGCTGATTGGACACAATAAAGAAAACAGATTTTCCATGTCAATGTCCAAACAAAACAACAAAAACTTTTGAAAAAAACATTATCTGACATTAAATACAATCCCACATCATTCTATTATATAAACCAATGATGTGTGTGTGGATGCAGTCGTCCAGGTCCACGTCTGTAATGCTTCAGTCAGAAGGACAGGTGTGTGTGTTAGTGCTGAGATTACCTTATAAGTGCAACATATCTTCAATCCCTTCACCTGTCACGATGCAAATCTGTCCTCACTTTAACACTGCAATCAGAATGTCAAACAATATCATAATTGTAGCACTGTGTATTAATCACTTACACATTAAAACTTTCCTTTTTATCTTGAGGTCCCGTATGCAATAAATCTCAGATATGATTGTCTTAATCCATTAGCCGCCGCTTTAGGAACATTAAAGGCATCTCGAAGCATCTGACTAGAACTGAGAATAACCCTGTGCTAATCCTCACAAACCATAAATCATCTTCAGTTCATTTGGCTTCAGCTGATCTGCGTTTAAAACACGAGGTGAGGGAAATAAAGAGCTTAATGCTACACAAAGCAAAGCTACATACACAAATATATTAAATACAAGTTTGTCCATATTTTGCACTGATAGAAAAGGTCAGGGTCTGTAGGTTTTGATGACGTCCTTGATGGGTCTCCGGCAGATGGGACAGCAGGCGTTGGTCTGTCTCTTGAGCCTCAGTCGCAGTCGTTGCACAGACACATGTGTCCACAGGTGTAGATGACGGTGTCCACCTCCTGGTCGAAGCACACGGTGCACTCGCTGCTCTTGATGCTCAGAGGAGCGTCGCACGAGGACAGAGTGGGTGAGACGGGAGGACTGAGAGGAGAGCTGGGAGCCGTCACTGAAACACACACACACACACACACACAGTAAACCCGCTGCGGTGCGAGAGACCGAGATCACGGCACTTCTGGACGTTAAAGGTGCAGTGCGTGATGTTTAGTTGCATCTAGTGGTGAGGTTGTGTATTACACCCAACAGAAGTTACGGCGGTCGACAGGAAGTGATGTCGTCGTCTGAGTAGCCAGTTCAGCAATGAGGTTTCTTTACAATTATGCTTACAATTATGGTTTAATTCGCTGACTTTGGCAGCATCTTATCATGAAGTGATAAGACAAAACCAATTTGTCCGTTCAGGGCCACCGTAGAAACATGTGGATGTAAGCGGACCGCGGTGTGTGTAAGAGAAACGCCTCATTCTAATCTAATACAGACATAACGGTTCATTATTTAAGGTCTTTATACACCACTGAAAACATAGTTATGTTTATGATATTGCATTTCTGTCTCCTAAATATTACACACTGCACCTTTAAAATAACAAATTATTTAAATGAAACATTAAATATCAGATGCAATAATGAGCAAGACATTTGAAGATACAATCACTTGTCATGTGTAGGGCTGCAACTAACGATTATTTTAATTAATCTTAAAATAAGATTAATTAAATACTGTCGATTAATTGGTCGATTAATCGATGAATCAGATAAAAAACATTAATTTCCAATCCTTTATTAAAAACAGAACTAAAAGGTGCAAATTCAGTGATCCAGTGCAAAAAAATGGACTAACAAAAAACATGCACATGTATGCTTTACATCTGCCCTATATAGGCTTTTTAAAAAATAAAGTGCACAAAAAGATGTATATTTTCTTTTTAAAGGGGCCTGAGCTGTCAGAACAATAAATTGATTAAAAAAATACAGAAAAATACAAATTAGAAAACTTAACAGGATTTGTTTGAACGTCAGAACACCACACTCGCACACACTCACAAACTCACACTCACAGACTTGTGTTGTGTTTTTGTCAGAAGATGTTATAATCTTTAACTAAATGTTTGAAACTTTTTAACAAGCAAATGCACTTATGATCATTTTACCTAGGTAATAATAGCAACAATAATAATTATATCAGAAGATAATATCTCTAGTTTATCCTAATATTAATTATAAATACAATGAATATAAAATATAAATGCAATATAAAGTAATATATATCAAATACAATGGATTGAACATCTCCTATGGTGTAAGGTATTTTTCTGCTCATCCTTTCCGAGCATATAGTGAAGTCAGTGAGTCATTCAGAGTGAAGTTTGAACTATTCAGTGCTTCAAATTGTGGAAAAAATATTCCCCTTTGTAGTGGTAGGCAGGCTACTTGGACAGACAAGAAAGTGTTTTCATCTGTCTATCTGATTCAAATCACAGTTTGCTAATTCAGTGGTAAGAATTTAATTGTTGTTTTTATTTATATCTTAAGTAATATGCCTAATTATGTATTACTATAGTATCAGAGAATGTCTAGTAGGATGTACCAAAATACTAATGCTCAGACACACTCGGTCTCTCTCGTGCGCGATCTCGGACAAACGCTCGCACGCGCATACTCGGACACACTCGGTCTCTCTCTCGCGATCATCACGGACACACTCGGGTCTCTCTCGTTTGACAAATGCGAACTCGCGATTGAGCGACAGTGCGTGAGAGAGACCGAGAGTGCTCCGCGCTCAACTCAAACTTTTTTTAAAATATATATATATTCAAACATTTCCGTGTTCGCGTGACGCAACGAATCGATAATGTAATTCGTTGCCAACTCTTTCAGAAATCGATTTTAATCGATTTAATTCAATTCGTTGTTGCAGCCCTAGTCATGTGACATAATTGCTTATTAGTTTTGACCAATAGGTGTCGCTAACACCAAATTGATCTGGTGTGGTCAGTGTTGGGTAACACATTACACACATTAAGTTTAGGATCAGTAGATGTAATCTTTCCCATGATACACCCTCAGTGGTAGTTTGGCATTATGCATTTAAATTTGTTGATACGGTATACAACATTTTCGGGTTTCAGTTTCGTCTATCGTTACGAAATCTATACCTGACTCGCATTTGGTGGAGGAGCCCAACAGGAGGAGTTCGAAAAGGTAGGTTTTTAAAGAAAATCAAAATGTTGGACAGGAAGTCGACTATAGCAAGTTTGGTAGGTGACCCAAGGAATCAATCAAAAGCTATTAGCATTTAGCTAAATTTCGTTATAACTTACAAACATTTTCAAATTGTTTCAAAAGGAGGTCAAGTCTCAACCACAAGTCTTTCCTGTAGCTCACAGTAGAGCGCTGAGCGCTTGCAACGCCAAGGTCATGGGTTAGATTCCCAGGGAACGCAAGAACTGATAAGAATGTAAATGCATGCCTTAAATGCAATGTAAGTCGCTTTGGATAAAAGCGTCTGCCAAATGCATAAATGCAAATGTAAAATCTCTAAACTTCTTGAGTGGCTTCAGGGCACGGTGCCACCGAGTTTTATAACGATATGCTAATGCGCACGTAAAAAGATAGCATATTACAGCAAAATGCCCAAAATAGTTGATCCGGGAAAATGAGTTATGCATAATGCATTGCAGCCTGATTGTTAAGGTGTTTAGTACACGGTTGCTAGGGTATTGCTCTGTGGTTGCTAGGGTGTTCTGGCTTGTTCCCAGTTTTTTGGTGATCGGATCACAAGTGACACTAAATACAGGTATAAAGGGGGTCTAAATGCATAAACATTTTGGGATGCGCCCAAGCCAGACGGGATTTAAACTTCCTCGGCTGGAGACCCGAGTTTGGTTAGATCGAAATATCTGGAAAAAAACACACATTCACCCGCCAATAGACCCTCCCCTTGAAGAAATCAGGCACAGAAGTGGTTAAAAGTGGACAAAAGAGACGGATTAAAACACCAGGTGTAAACGGGAATGAGTCTCCCTCATATACTTGTGATCCGATTTACACACCAGGAGTAAACAGGGCCAATAGTTGAGCAATGGTGAAAGTGATGCGTGGCTCAGCAAACAACACTGATACCACCTTAATACCCCTTTGCCTTTATCATGCCGACTCCAATCAGTCATTTGATGATATGAGCATTTGGCCTGTGATTGCGTGTGGAGACTCACCCAGAGACGACTCGGATGCTGACGAGGATCTGTTGACACTGAAAGCCAGATCAGAGTCGCTGTCGTTCGGCGTTGACCCCTGAGACACTGAGGGGGAGGTGGGGGGGCTGGCCTGAACCGTTCCTTATGGACACACAGAGCAACATTTACCACATCCACTGAACTCTGCGTTATGAAAAGTTGCATATTCAGTTGAATTTGTTGTGTTGAGCTATTTCAATTACTTTTGTTTGATTTGATCATTGCAAACAGCTGAAAGTTTGTCAATTTGGCCAATAAACCTGATTTGCAATGGGGGTTAAATAATTTCGATTAGGGGCATGTGCACGAATATTTGAATTTTCAAATATTCGATATGTAATTATTATTCGAAAAATAAAATACTATTCGAATTTTGCTTTGCTGGCCGTAAATGCAGTGAGTCCATGATAAATCCTAAGAACTAACTCGCAGTTATAATTAAATGCACTGGATGGCGCTGTGGAGTGTGTTAACAAGTTGTCTGTATTTGATCACATAATGTTGTCGTCGGCCTCACAAAGTTTGGAATTAACGTTACTTGAAAAGGATCTTACTAAACGGAATTACTTTTGATCAAATGAATTAATAATCCGAGTTATGATATCATCACCATGTAAAATCACATGAAATCCAAACAGTCAGAGTGAGGAAAGATAACGTTAGCTGTTCATCACTGCATCACAACTGCAGGTAAGCGCAGCTGGACCCGCGTAATCAAAGATGATAACTTATCTAATAGCAAAATGATTTTGAGACATACTTCCTTTAAGTTTCGTTAAAGGAGACCGGTTTAAGAACAGAAAATGTAAAGTGCTGTTAGAAACACCGTTCTCTTTGTGTCTCTGAAACGTCTGTCAGCGCGGCGTCTTTTCTCATTTCGAGTATAAAGTGCTGCACGGCGCCCCTGCATGTAACGTTAGATATTATTGTTTTCTCAACATAAACATGAAACAATATAAAACATCGATAATCATCATTTGCTGACTCGTGTGTACGTTCTTGTACGATATCTGACGCAATCTGCTTTATTAGGGTTTATTTCGCTTGCGCTGCTTGAGCATGCTTTTAATAATGCTTTTTTATATTTTTTTTTTGTTTACTCATAGGCCTACTGTTTAATGTTTTCAACTAAAAGAAAACTTTATATTACTATTGTAAGCTTGTTGTGTATTGCCTAATTATAAGCTTGTCCAGAAATGGTGACAAAAACGTAAAAAAAAACCTTTTCGTTAAACATAATTTAAATAAACGAATATTCGAATATTCAATTTTCATGAGCCCGAATATTCGAATGCAATTTTTTTGAAAAATGCCCATCCCTAATTTCGATTACAACTATAGCATGTCCTCTTGTTTCTTATGACTAATATTATACAGCATATTCCACTTTCCATTCCAGGGAGGAATATTACGTTCTGTTTTTCATACAGTAATATTAAGACATTAACGTGTTGCAATTGTCCCATGGCGCGAGTTTGATCCCTCACACATGTTAGGACTGCATGCTCTTCGTCTGATATAATCATGTGCACTGAAATGAATAGAACAAAAAACTGTTTTCCATCGCATTTTCCCTGCTTTTTGCAGAATGCCATGCAGTTCTGAATCACATAATGTGACACGAGGGAATTATTTAGGAAAGCGTCATCCTGAAATACAGTCGACTTTTGGACCCGTTTGAACGCATTAGTTACGGGTCGAGTAACCCTGGGAGTCTCTTTTCCAGCAATAAAGCAGCTATACAGAAAGTTATTAGCACATGCACAGCTGGCTCATACCACACAAATGGACCACTGAACCTACCTAAACTAGACTATATTGGAAATATGACATTGTTTGAGATGTCTTTGATATGACACCTTGACATAAACCAATACATCATAACCTGTCAGTGTCTTTGTCATAATGACTTGACATTACTAAGACAACACAACCTGTCATAAACATGACATAGCAGATTAATTATCAAACTTAAGAAAGCACCTAGCTTTATTGGTTAACATTGCATTAAACTGTCAGGTGGTTGGTTTTGACATTGGCTGTCATGAGGTCGTTATAACATGTTAATGACAAATTCAATGTGTACCACTGTAGTTGAGGTCACAAAAAATATTCATGACACCATTATAATTCCCCATGACAGCCAATGTCAAAGCCAACCACATGACAGATTAATGTAATGTTAACCTATAAAGCTAGGTGGTTTGACTGTCTCATGTGATAATCTCTATTTCTTTAATGAATCCTACCTAATATCCTGAGTCGGTTCACGGCGCCGTGGAGCGTGAAGAAGGCCCACAGAACCTGAGAGGAGTCGAACACACAGGAGCCGAGTGCTCGCCCCGCCGTCGACCCCATGATGCACCTCTCCGTTGGGCATGAAGGTGAAGCTGAGCACGTCTCCGGCCGCCCGGCACCGGGAACCCCCTGTACACCACCCAATACTCCTTACGGTCCAGAAGCACCTCCGGGTCGGCCGGCAGGTCCCCCGCGCTGAGGCTGCCAGGGTCACAAGAGGTCATGCCCAAGAGAAGAGCCCCGAAGTACGGCAACCCCAAATGCCCAACCTCGACGTACAAGAGTCCGCCCACCCGAACGGGCCGCGTCGCTGAACATCAGAGTCCGGCTGCTGTCCAGAAAGTGTGTGCACGCGACAGTGCGGTCGTTGGAGAGCACCACGTCGGGGCCCCGCACCGGGTGGAAGTGCAGGTGTGTGTCGAGCGTGCCTCGAGGTTCGGCCTGTGTGCGGAGGACGAGGGCGTGGAGGAGCCGCAGGCGGGGATCACCGTGTTGCAGTTGTTTCAGGTGTAGCGTGGCGAACTTGGCGGCGGCGGCCTGGTTGGTCTCCAGCTGGTTGTTGCTGTAGTTGGCCGAGTCCGTGGTTGCTCTGCGGGAGATAGGCACTGAGTCGTGCGGCGCTCAGGACGCTGGAGCCCACGCTCTCCGCAAACGTGCTCTCTGAGGAGGGAGACATAAGTGAGACGGGACACGTAGTGCTGGCACAACACATTCGCAACACAAAAATGCATTAATATGTATTATACCATGGTCTGGGTGAATACTTGATTCTGATTGGCTGCAGGGTGTCCATTAAAAAGTGATCGAGGACACCTAGTAAAGCAAGTTCTGGTGAAACTGTTCACCGTTCGAAATTAATAAATAAATGCGCTGGCGACATCAGCTGTGAGTAACCATAGCAACAGGCAGTCAAATGGCGCTTTTCATTACATACCAGCTCGCCTCAGCTCGGTCTCAACTTTCGCTCCGTTTTCCATTGCAGACAGTACCGCCACAAATAGTACCCGGTCGTCATAACGACGCCTTTTGTTCCTCGTTGCCCTATCAATCTCTCGCAGGATCCTTTGCACCTCCTTGTTTGACCACGGCGTATTCTTCCGAGTTGCCATAGTAATCGTAGTTAGTTTAGTAGCTATCTCTGGCCAAACTATTTAAAGATAACGGGGTTATTCTGGATCTGGCGTGTGTAATGATGACGCAGTGAATGATGACTCTCTTTCTGACCAATCAGCAGTCAGCATTGTTTTCACGCGACATTTTAGTATCGCCTTAGCTCGCCGTCACAACCTCGCTGGAGGTGGTCCAGAAAAAGTACCCCGAAAGTAGGAACAG
Source organism: Hybognathus amarus (assembly GCA_030378365.1). NCBI lineage: Eukaryota > Metazoa > Chordata > Actinopteri > Cypriniformes > Leuciscidae > Hybognathus > Hybognathus amarus. Next base: position 111,820 of record JAQIUQ010005444.1, read on the forward strand.
GAAGCAGCTTCTTGACACAGTGGAAAACCAAACAAAGGCGAGCCGAGTCGAGCTGGTACTGTGTGCAAAAGTATCAGTTTAGAATTATTCTATCAAAACAAACATCTAGATAGCTGTTATACTATGTCTACCAGTGTGTTTTAATTATAGGTTTAAAAAACGAAGTGTAACGCCCATGGCTAGACAAAGCCGAACTTACATGCGAAAACGTCAACTTTCTGGCTCGGAACTATCTGAAACTGAAGGGTTCTCCGAGCTGAGCGGACTATTAATATCTCCGTCTGCTGAAATAAACCATCAGGCGTGGACCAGGGAAACCAAGTTATTGTTTGAAAAACTTTAGATTTCTAGTTGTAAAACTAGTTTATTGATTAGGGTGTGTAGGGTGTAAATGTGTACTGTAGTTTATTGATTAGGGTGTGTCTGTAGTATATTGATTAGGGTGTGTAGGGTGTAAAATGTGGTCTGTAGTTTATTGATTAGGGTGTGTAGGGTGTAAATGTGGTCTGTAGTTTATTGATTAGGGTGTGTAGGGTGTAAATGTGGTCTGTAGTTTATTGATTAGGGTGTGTAGGGTGTAAATGTGGTCAGTAGTTTATTGATAAGGGTGTGTAGGGTGTAAATGTGGTCTGTAGTTTATTGATTAGGGTGTGTCTGTAGTTTATTAATTAGGGTGTGTAGGGTGCAAATGTGGTCTGTAGTTTATTAATTAGGGTGTGTCTAGTTTATTGATTAGGGTGTGTAGGGTGTAAATGTGGTCTGTAGTTTATTAATTAGGGTGTGTCTAGTTTATTGATTAGGGTGTGTAGGGTGTAAATGTGGTCTGTAGTTTATTGATTAGGGTGTGTCTGTAGTTTATTGATTAGGGTGTGTAGGGTGCAAATGTGGTCTGTAGTTTATTGATTAGGGTGTGTCTGTAGTTTATTGATTAGGGTGTGTAGGGTGTAAATGTGGTCTGTAGTTTATTGATTAGGGTGTGTAGGGTGTAAATGTGGTCAGTAGTTTATTGATAAGGGTGTGTAGGGTGTAAATGTGGTCTGTAGTTTATTGATTAGGGTGTGTAGGGTGTAAATGTGGTCAGTAGTTTATTGATTAGGGTGTGTAGGGTGTAAATGTGGTCAGTAGTTTATTGATTAGGGTGTGTAGGGTGTAAATGTGGTCTGTAGTTTATTGATTAGGGTGTGTAGGGTGTAAATGTGGTCTGTAGTTTATTGATTAGGGTGTGTAGGGTGTAAATGTGGTCAGTAGTTTATTGATTAGGGTGTGTAGGGTGTAAATGTGGTCAGTAGTTTATTTATTAGGGTGTGTAGGGTGTAAATGTGGTCTGTAGTTTATTAATTAGGGTGTGTCTAGTTTATTGATTAGGGTGTGTAGGGTGTAAATGTGGTCTGTAGTTTATTAATTAGGGTGTGTCTAGTTTATTGATTAGGGTGTGTAGGGTGTAAATGTGGTCTGTAGTTTATTGATTAGGGTGTGTCTGTAGTTTATTGATTAGGGTGTGTAGGGTGCAAATGTGGTCTGTAGTTTATTGATTAGGGTGTGTCTGTAGTTTATTGATTAGGGTGTGTAGGGTGTAAATGTGGTCTGTAGTTTATTGATTAGGGTGTGTAGGGTGTAAATGTGGTCAGTAGTTTATTGATAAGGGTGTGTAGGGTGTAAATGTGGTCTGTTGTTTATTGATTAGGGTGTGTAGGGTGTAAATGTGGTCAGTAGTTTATTGATTAGGGTGTGTAGGGTGTAAATGTGGTCAGTAGTTTATTGATTAGGGTGTGTAGGGTGTAAATGTGGTCTGTAGTTTATTGATTAGGGTGTGTAGGGTGTAAATGTGGTCTGTAGTTTATTGATTAGGGTGTGTAGGGTGTAAATGTGGTCACTAGTTTATTGATTAGGGTGTGTAGGGTGTAAATGTGGTCACTAGTTTATTGATTAGGGTGTGAAGGGTGTAAATGTGGTCAGTAGTTTATTGATTAGGGTGTGTAGGGTGTAAATGTGGTCAGTAGTTTATTGATTAGGGTGTGTAGGGTGTAAATGTGGTCAGTAGTTCTGTGGTTTGGAACAAAGCCAAATCTGACTCGAGCTCAGGACACTGTGTTGGTTAAAATACTGCTAAATAAAGTTCCCCAGTTCACTGCTCACACAAATGCCTCTGAAATTATTAGGGTCCTGTTTATTTCCACTTTTGTGAATTGGGGTAGTAAGTCCTTGGCTCCAGGTGTCAGGAAAACAGCCCGAATACTTTTTCCTTTTTGGCTTTTGAGTTTGTTTGCCAATTCTTCATGTGTAATTGAGAGGTCAAGTGGAGTTTGATTTTATATATAATTGCCTCTTCATAAGTTTGTAGATTTTGTTTGATCAGATTGTAATTGTCATTGATTTGTTTTGATGGGATTTCTTTGTAAAAGTTTTCAAAATGATCTGTCCAGATTTCTTGTATGTGTGATCTTGTATTGGCAGGTCTTGTGGTTTAGTGGTGTGCAGATTTTTCCACATATCCCAGAACTGATTATGATTTATTGAATGTTCTAATTCTTCTATACTTTTGGCCAGATGGTGTTGCTTCTTTAGTCTAATTGTGTCTTTATATATTTTTAGTTTTGAAAAGTACTCAGTTCTTAAGTCAGTGTTGTTTGGTTCTTTATGTTTCAGATTTGATAATTTTCTATGTTGTTTTCTTAATGTTTTGCCGTCTGAGTCAAACTATTTTCCATCTTTTGGAGTATTTTAGTGTATCTTTTGCCTTTCTTTTTCAATTCACTTCTATGTGCTGCTTTTTTAAATATGTTTATCTTTGGTTGTTATGAATTTCTAATTTAATCTCTCTCTCTCTCTCTCTCTCTCCGTTTTCCCTGACCAAACATGGTCAATAACTCGCCAGACTGAAGCTAAAGCACGTCCTTCAGTACTGCAGAAAAGGAGCGAGAAAGAAAGCACTCAGACCAGTTCCCCATTCTCAGATTTAGGATGTTTAGTTCAAAACAAACAAACAAACAATATTTAGCTATGAAAATCTATATGATCTCAGTGTTTATCCCTATAAAGTCTGTAGTAGCACACACACATTTTTGTACCGTATAGATACTGATGTCCAGTATACTGAAGATTGAGAGCGTATATATAAATATATGTGTGTGTGTGTGTGATTATATAGTCTCAGGGCTGCCTGTGATCCACATGTATCTTGATCTGAAGTGTGACGTATCCCAGATGACCCTTCTCTGACCGACTTACAGCTGCACTACTTCAGGAAAACCAGTGACATACGGCAAACATTAGCATTAGTAGCATGTTGCTGCAGGACACAGTGTACTTTAGAGCAGTCTAACTCTCTTCTGTGTCTATATGTGTCTAAATGTGTGTGTGTGTGTCTGTGTTTATGTGTGTGTGTGTGTGTGTATACATATATATTTATGTGTGTCTATATGTGTGTGTTTGTGTGTATGTATATTTGTGTATATGTGATGTGTATTGTATATATGTGTGTGTGTGGTGTGTATATATATATATATATGTGTGTGTATGTGTGGTATATATATGTGTGTATATGTGTGGTGTATATATATATATATATATATATGTGTATGTGTGGTGTATATATGTGTGTATATGTGTGGTGTATATATATATATATATATATGTGTGTGTATGTGTGGTGTATATATGTGTGTATATGTGTGGTGTATATATATATATATATATATGTGTGTGTATGTGTGGTGTATATATATATATATATATATATATGTGTGTGTGTGGTGTATATATATATATATATATGTGTGTGTATGTGTGGTATATATATGTGTGTATATGTGTGGTGTATATATATATATATATATATGTGTGTGTATGTGTGGTGTATATATGTGTGTGTATGTGTGGTGTATATATGTGTGTGTATGTGTGGTGTATATATGTGTGTGAATGTGTGGTGTATATATGTGTGTGTGACTCACCCAGCAGTGTGACCTCCTGCGTGATGCCGATAGATGTCGATGATGGCCCAGAGGGGGCAGGAGACGTTCAGGCCGCAGTGGAAGAGCACGGGTTCCGCCCTCCGTTGACGCTGTAGAAGACGCGTCCGTGTCGGTCCGCCCAGAAGGCCAGAACACTGTCGCGCACCGCCAGCCTCCGGGCAGCGCCGTTGGCCCAGTACCCCGGCCGGGTCACCAGATCGGGACAGGCGTACTTGGGGATGTCGGCTAACCCGAGCTCCCCGGGGTCGGCGCCTGGTGAAGCCGAAGCGTGAGCGCCCGCTCCAGCCGCTGTGCACCCCCGACAGCAGCAGACGCACCCTCTCGGTACAGACGCACGGGCCGCTGGCTGAAGGTCACGCCGTGGCAGAAGCTGTTCCTGCGCCGCCCGCCGCAGCTGTGTGTCCAGACGGATGTTCTTGCCCTTGGCGTGCGGGTGGAAGCGGGGCGACCCGAGGCTGAGCGGGGGCGCGGGGGCGGTCCACGACACCACTGATGCAGTGCTGCCGACTGGCCACCGGGCGGCGCTGCAGGCTGGAGTCTGTGGAGGACATTAGAAAACCCATTACAGGCAGAGCAAACAAACCTCTGATACACACGTCTGAACGCTTCAGACACACACACACACGCCAGACATGACTTATCTATCAACTTATTAATCTGGTCAAAATCAATAATCATGAAACTATTTAAAATGTAGTTTTGCATTTATTATTATTATTACGTAATTAAACTTCATGCGTAATTGAAAGGAGTTGTCAGGTTCAGGAAACATATTTTTTCTTGAGACTTTACAGTTCATCTATCCCATTAACCCCTCGCTCATTATCACACAGACATTCACCACGGCTTTTATTGTCCGACTGTTTTTTTATATATTTTACTCTATTTTGTCCTTCTTAAAACTTCAAACAAGATTGTGCTTTTTTAGGGCAATATTTTTATTTATTATATGTGTTTAGTATGTTTTGTGTGTACTGTGAGTACTGTACTGTCTTCATGTCTTGCTGCTAATAGTGTGTGTGTGTGTCTGTGTGTGTCCACTACACCGATGCAATGCTGCTGACTGGTCACCGGGCGGCGCTGCAGGCGTGTGTATGAAAGCAGTACAGCCTATTACACACACACACACACACATATTACACACAGGTGCTGCTGCATAAGAAAAACAATCAAATAAAGATGAACCTGCTTCCTACTTCGCCTGAAAGTGTGTACTCTTTTTGTGAATAAAAAGTACGCACTCATGGGTGTGTAGCAGAAGAGTTAGCAAGCTTTGGGACACACAACTGTGTCATCTTTAACACACACATCTGCAACACACACACTAACGTGACACTCCTCCTTACAAACGAGGTTAAGGGAATCATGCACTAAATCATTCATAGAGTCCACCCAAGCAACTTTTACCGGCGTATTGAAACGAAATGCTCTTCTGTAGAAATTGGTGTTTTGTCCTGCCGAGATTCAGTGTTTCTGGAAACATGTTGAGAGATTCACTGCTGATATGTTAAATGCGTTCCTCTTATCATATAAATATGACCGTTGCTCAAAGGATGCTGGTTTCATTATACAATTATTTTCATTGTTATGCAAATTTCATATTCACAAATGTAAATAAATTCACAAATGTCGAAATGAACCGAATTATACAGTGCTTAAGGAGATTAAAATGTACATAGATGTGATGCCAACACTAAAATAACAAAGCAATTAAAACAATATGCACTTCATTTAACATTTTCAGATAAAAGCATCTATTTATACTTATTCAACAATACATCTATGTACCCTGCCCTCTGTTCTCTTTTTTGTCATTTCTTTTGTATTGTTAAACAGATAGATAAACAGATTGTCATATATATATATATATATATATATATATATATATATATATATATATATATATATATATATATATATATATATATATATATATACACACTACCGGTCCAAAGTTTAGGGTCGGTAAGATTTTGTATGTTTTTAAAAGAAGTCTCTTCTGCTCACCAAGGCTGCAATTTTTTGATAAAAAATACACAAAAACACAGTAATATTGTGAAATATTATGACAATTTAAAATGACTTTTTTATTTTAATATATATTAAAATGTAATTTATTCCTCTGAAAAAAAGACTCATTACTCCAGTCTTCAGTGTCACATGATCCTTCACAAATCACTCTAATATGATGATTTTATGCTCCAAAAACATGTATGATTATTATCCATGTTGAAAACAGTTTTTTACATTTTTATTTTAGGATTCTTTGATGAATAGAAAGTTCAAAAGAACAGCTTTTATCTGAAATGAAAAAGCTTTTGTTACATTAAACACTACCCTTTAAAAAGTTTGGGGTCAGTAAATTCAGCCTTTTTTTCAGAGGAATAAATTACATTTTAATATATATTAAAATAAAAAAGTCATTTTAAATTGTCATAATATTTCACAATATTACTGTGTTTTTTGTGTATTTTTTATCAAAAAATTGCAGCCTTGGTGAGCAGAAGAGACTTCTTTTAAAAACATACAAAATCTTACCGACCTAAACTTTTGACTGGTAGTGTGTGTATAATGTATATATATATATATATATATATATATATATATATATATATATATATATATATATATATATATATATATATATATATATATACACTGTAGATTTTGCTATTTGTTGGAAATAAAGCATAAAAAACATGAAACAAAAAGGACAAATGTGATACTGCCAAACATGATTTATGTATCTCATTTAATTTAATAATTATTATTCGCATTATTAAAGGCCTACATGACATAAAAAGCTGTTTTATAATCTACAATGTCGTATTTCTCCTTGTGTATATATATATATATATATATATATATATATATATACATATACTTTATTAAATCAATACAGCAGGATTCCAAAATTTAAGCCTTTACTGACGATATGAATTTTTACACACAAATGCTAAACATGATTTATTAACTCATTTTTTAAATAATATTCCATTATTATTAGCATTATTAAAGGCCTACATGACATAAAAAGCTGTTTTATAATTTATAATTTTTTCATAACATTTTATTTCTCTAGTATACATACACCTTTATTAAATAAACAGGATTCTGAAATATAAGACTATACAGATGTTATGAATTTTTTTTACACACAAATGCAAAAAAAAGTAACTATTAATTCTCTTACTTTACACTTTTATTAAATAAACAGGATTCTGAAATATAAGACTAATGCAAATGCAAATCCAAAAAATGTATTCATAACAGTTAATTCTCCTACTATACATACACTGTTATTAAATAAACAGGATTCTGAAACATAAGACTGAATGCAAATCCAAAAAATCTATCCATAACAGTTAATTCTCCTACTATACATACACTGTTATTAAATAAACAGCGGGATTCTGAAGACTAAAATGACGATAAAGTTGAAATCTCACACAGAATCTCCACAAGTTAGTCATGTTTCAATTCAACTCTTCACTTAAATTTCTAATAATGTGATTTACATAAAATGAAAAGGTTTTACGAGCGAATCTTTATATCCCTCTGTGTGTCCTCTACACTATAAAGTGTCTGTGTGACACTATAAAGGCCTTATTCCAGGAAACATGCGTATAACCATCAGCACTAACGAGTGTGATGATGTCGTGATGACAGAGCTCCCATAATTCAGTGCGCCGGATCAAAGTAGAGCAGATCAACGGCAGTAACTCTTTCCCGGTTCCAGGAACGAGCGCTGGTGTGTCTTAAATAGCTCAAGCACACACACACACTTTACCCTCATCCGTCACAGCCGAATGACACTGAATATCGCTATATTACACATCAAAATATAAAGAATAGTAAAAGTATATATATATATATATATATACACATATTTTTCTGCATTGTGACAGCATTTACATGACAACTATGCAGTAAATTAAATTATAAAGGGGGTGGGGCTTTGCAAACGGTCAATTTCCTCATTATTTACACCTGGGGTGTTCCCATGAACGCAGCACCCTGTCCATCCGCTAATGAGCTGTTATTACCAGAAATATCTTAATATTACTGTTAACAAAACTGTTGCACATAAATATACATGTTATCTTTTAAGGGTCTTATCAAGTGAACGATCGCTCATTTAATAAATAAATAACAAAGTTTAAGTTTTATAAGCTCAAATGCTTCGCCCGCCCTGTTCGTGACTCTCCTGTTCGAACTTAACAAAATGGAACGAACCTTTTCCCCGAGTCAACTCATTTATTTTGTTCATTGAATGAACCAAATGACTCGGAAAAGATTTGTTCATTTTGATGAACGAGTTTGAACAGGAAGTCACGAACGCAGCATCACAGAACAGAGCAAGACGAGCATTTGAGCTTATAAAACTAAACTTTGTTATTTATTTTATTAAATGATCGATCACTTCGCTTGATAAGACCCTTATTCATCGTCTGGAATCGTTTAAAGCCCTTTGAACAGTTTGTACTGAAACTGTCTTTTGGTATCTTGAACCGTTTGGACCCATTGAAGTCCACAGACAGACACACACACCCACACACACGTTGTGAAACTGATGCTGTGCATTGAGCTTCTCGGCCACCGTAACTATAAGACAACTATTTCTTCCTTAGTTACAGTAGTGTTTACGTTTACATGTGATTCGTGGTCCTACTTATGCTTTTAGCTCTACCTAAACTACAGTCTATGTGCCGATTAGCTCTAATTTATTTACAGACAATCAGTGGCACATTTCCCAAGTTCAGCATTGCATCTAACAGCAGTGAAACGAGTAGCATCTGTCAGGGTGTGTCACAGTTACGGGAATTCTTCATGAGGATGTGTGCAACACTGCTATTATGATGAACATTTTCATTGTCTCAGAGAAATATAAGTGTTGCATTTAAAAAACACATGAGCAACATGTGCTTCATGTTTCTTGTAAAAACACAACATTGTGGGTTTAACAGAGACATATTATATATATATATATATATATATATATATATATATATATATACACACACACACATATATATATATATATATATATATATATATATATATATATATATAGTGTGTTTCTGTATATATAGAGACACTCACTTGCCACTTTATTAGGTACCCCATGCTAGTAACGGGTTGGACCCCCTTTTGCCTTCAGAACTGCCTCAATTTTCGTGGCATAGATTCAACAAGGTGCTGGAAGCATTCCTCAGGGAGTTTGGTCCATATTGACATGATGGCATCACACAGTTGCCGCAGATTTGTCGGCTGCACATCCATGATGCGAATCTCCCGTTCCACCACATCCCAAAGATGCTCTATTGGATTGAGATCTGGTGACTGTGGAGGCCATTTGAGTACAGCGAACTCATTGTCATGTTCAAGAAACCAGTCTGAGATGATTCCAGCTTTATGACATGGCGCATTATCCTGCTGAAAGTAGCCATCAGAAGTTGGGTACATTGTGGTCATAAAGGGATGGACATGGTCAGCAACAATACTCAGGTAGGCTGTGGCGTTGCAACGATGCTCAATTGGTACCAAGGGGCCCAAAGAGTGCCAAGAACATTCCCCACACCATGACACCACCACCACCAGCCTGAACCGTTATACAAGGCAGGATGGATCCATGCTTTCATGTTGTAGACGCCAAATTCTGACCTTACCATCCGAATGTCGCAGCAGAAATCGAGACTCATCAGACCAGGCAACGTTTTCCCAATCTTCTATTGTCCAATTTCGATGAGCTTGTGCAAATTGTAGCCTCAGTTTCCTGTTCTTAGCTGAAAGGAGTGGCACCCGGTGTGGTCTTCTGCTGCTGTAGCCCATCTGCCTCAAAGTTCGACGTACTGTGCGTTCAGAGATGCTCTTCTGCCCACCTTGGTTGTAACGGGTGGTTATTTGAGTCACTGTTGCCCTTCTATCAGCTCGAACCAGTCTCTGCCATTCTCCTCTGACCTCTGGGCATCAACAAGGCATTTCCGCCCACAGAACTGCCGCTCACTGGATGTTTTTTCTTTTTTTGGACCATTCTCTGTAAACCCTAGAGATGGTTGTGCGTGAAAATCCCAGTAGATTAGCAGTTTCTGAATACTCAGACCAGCCCTTCTGGCACCAACAATCATGCCACGTTCAAAGTCACTCAAATCACCTTTCTTCCCCATACTGATGCTCGGTTTGAACTGCAGGAGATTGTCTTGACCATGTCTACATGCCTAAATGCACTGAGTCGCCGCCATGTGTATTGGCTGCTTAGAAATTAAGCTGTTAACGGAGCAGTTGGACAGGTGTACCTAATAAAGTGGCCGTGAGTGTATATATACACACTCTCCAAAAAAGGATTAGGAACACCTGTCCATCTTCCCATTAATGCAATTATCTAATCAACCAATCACATGGCAGTTGCTTCGATGCATTTAGGGGTGTGGTCCTGGTCAAGACAATCTCCTGAACTCCAAACTGAATGTCAGAATGGGAAAGAAAGGTGATTTAAGCAATTTTGAGCGCTCAGCATGGCTGTTGGTGCCAGACGGGCCGGCTTGAGTATTCACAATCTGCTCAGTTACTGGGATTTTGACACACAACCATTTCTAGGGTTTACAAAGAAACTGTGTGAAGAGGGAAAAACATCCAGTATGCGGCAGTCCTGTGGGCGAAATGCCTTGTTTGATGCGAGAGGTCAGAGGAGAATGGGCCGACTGATTCAAGCTGATAGAAGAGCAACTTTGACTGAAATAACCACTCGTTACAACCGAGGTATGCAGCAAAGCATTTGTGAAGAAGACACAACACACACAACCTTGAGGCGGATGGGCTACAACAGCAGAAGACCCTACGGGTACCACTCATCTCCACTACAAATAGGAAAAAGAGGCGACAATTTGCAAGAGCTCACCAAAATTGGACAGTTGAAGACTGGAAAAATGTTGCCTGGTCTGATGAGTCTCAGTTTCTGTTGAGACATTCAGATGGTAAGAGTCAGAATTTGGCGTAAACAGAATGAGAACATGGATCCATCATGCCTTGTTACCACTGTGCAGGCTGGTGGTGGTGGTGTAATGGTGTGGGGGATGTTCTTGGCACACTTTAGGCCCCTTAGTGCCAATTGGGCATCGTTTAAATGCCACGGCCTACCTGAGTATTGTTTCTGACCATGTCCATCCCTTTATGGCCACCATGTCCCCATCCTCTGATGGCTACTTCCAGCAGGATATGCACCATGTCTACAAAGCTGGAATCATTTCAAACTGGTTTCTTGAGACATGACAATGAGTTTCTCTGTACTAAAATGGCCCCACAGTCACCAGATCTCAAACCCAATAGAGCACCCTCTGGGATGTGGTGGAACGGGAGCCTTCGTGCCCTGGATGTGCATCCCACAAATCTCCATCAACTGCAAGATGCTATCCTATCAATATGGGCCAACATGTCTAAAGAATGCTTTCAGCACCTTGTTGAATCAATGCCACGTAGAATTAAGGCACTTCTGAAGGCCAAAGTGGGTCAAACACAGTATTAGTGTGTGTTCCTAATAATCCTTTAGGTGAGTGTATATGCAATGATTAATCACAGTTAATCACACCCAAAATAAAAGTTTGTGTTTACATAATATATGTGTGTGTGTAACTGTGTATAATTATATTGTATGTAAAAAATACACACGTGTCATGTGTTTGGTGTGGGTAAAACAGGCTGAGGCACAAAAGCTCAAATTCAAAGATTTAAAAACAACAAACAAGTACAGGCAGGCAAATGGTACTCACACAAAACACTATAAGATTAACAAGAACCGACAAAGACTAACTGAACAGAAGGAGACTAAATACAAGCAATAATCAAACATAAGGTGAAAAGAGGTGAAACGGATGAAGCAAACGATGAACAGGCTGGTAAAGCCCGTTCACACTACGTCGCTGCGCTGGAGGACGTTCCCACTACTGGTTCCCTAGTAATGTTTGTGAGTGACATTTCACGTGATGCTATTCTATGTTAGACGACAAATACGTTTTCTTGCCGCTACAAACAAATATTTTGGAAGGAAAAGTCTAAATATAAATGGAATCAGTACATAAAATGCATAATATTAAAGATGAACGAGAAACAGTGAGTGCTCTTTGCCATCGCGGCTATTTAACTGCAGCAAACGTGCAAACACCGGTCTATCTGGTTCCTGAAACCATTCATTCACAAAGTCAGTATGGTGAACACCACTGCATGTACACGGAGATATATCATAAATTATAGGACAGTTTCTGACTGCTAAAATGAGCCACTGACTTCACTCCTATTGGCTGTTGCTCCCGAAGTCGCCTTCATTTGCATAAAGTTAAACAGATCTCAACTTTATGCAAATGAAGAACAATTTCGGTAGCAAACACAATGGCTGGCAGCTTTACTCTGCATTCGAGTCTGTGGACGAGCCTGAAGTGTTTCATCAGCAGATCTGAGGCAGAAGTCATGAAGCACAACAGTCACCTGTGATAGCAATACTAACTGAACTGAAGTACATTT